>JASCQY010015453.1:0-10277 GCA_030264315.1 Sardinella tawilis
TGTGTGTGTGTGTGTGTGTGTGTGTGTGTGTGTGTGTGTGTGTGTGTGTGTGTGTGTGTGTGTGTGTGTTTCTCAGAGAGCTGCGGAACAGGAATGTGTCTGTGAACCTGTGGGTAGTGAACGAGCGGTGGCTGTTCTCCCTCGTGTGGTGCTCTGGGGCCAGCTCTGTGACCACCAATGCCTGCCACATATTCAAAGACATGTCTGAGCCAGACTGGACACTGGTGAGTCAGATATTCACCTTCACTTCACCTTCACAGGAGCCCACTTCCTGCCCCAAGAACCACCTCACATGAGCTCATGCCTTTTTTCTGTTTCTCTACTGTGTACAGGCACCAATGCGGTATAGAATGATCTGGATTTCTGCGGATGTGGTCTCATTGCTTCTGATGCTTGGATTGTTTCTTCTTCAAAGGTTTGTTTGGACTATTCCTTCAGTAGAAAAAGAATCAAGAATCATGTATTCCCATTGTTTTATTTATCAGTCAGGCCATAACCAGTGAAATATCCTGTTGCTACGAAAACCGGAAATTTGTAAAAAAAAAAAACATCTTGCATTTACATCAATGAAGAAAATTTACCTCAGGAAAAATTGGGCCTCACAGACCCATGCTAGCATACAACAAAACACTGAAGCACTTTCACCACCAAAACACTTTCACTACCTTCACTGCTGTCATACAGCAGGCAATTAAGAACCTGAAAGACAGGCTAGCAGGCAGAGCCACAGATAGGCTAAATGAACACAGTCTTCAGCAGCTAAATCTGTCAGCAGAATCAAGAATTAATGTTATCTGAATCTTGTCACACGTCAAAGATATTGTCTCCATCTTGGGGTTTGTAGAAACTACTGTGAGTAGGCAGTTCCTTTGCTCCAGCATGGCTCTGCATATATTAGACTGCATATTTATAAAATAAAAACTTTGTTTTAATATAAGGCATATAGCATATTTCAGAAGATTAATAGACATGAGGAAAACTAAATAACAATGTCAGTTCAATAATGTTCTTTTATGTGCTTGTGCTGTAAAAAGGTGCAGTCTCAGACAAGCTAAAGGTGGGTATCGATACTTAGATAACTCATCAAGGAGATGTAGTAAAAACACTCTTTTCAGTCCTTAGGTTGCAAACCTAAATCAAAAAGTTAATCATAATCAAGTAACTGAGGAAAGTGTAATTGAGGTGAAATTTTCAAATCATCAGTGAAAGCTTTATTTCACTTATAGCTTGTCGTGATCACCTGTTGTGTTTTTTCCTTACTTTTGATGATTCCCTGAATAGCTGTTATCAAATGAAAGGGTGAATGCAGCCAGTGGCCTAACCCATAGCCTATCAGTAGTCCAATCACATAACCCCAGTAGCTGATCAGTGTTGGAGGGAAGCTAATCCCACTGGCCTGTGTCTTTGTCACTGCAGGGAAAAGAGAGCGAGACGACAGATTTTCCGCCTGGAACCAGAGAGAGCTGTCCCCCTTCTTGCCATCTGAGTAATTAAACCATGACAGCATTCCTGCAGTTTTACCAGCCTGCAGAGAGAGAGAGAGAGAGAGAGAGAGAGATGCCCACTGCTCTCCATCATCCTCATGTGGGGTTGCTAAATGGGGTGTCTGAGATGTTCGCAACACTTGAGGGGAACCCCAAGACTTTATGTAGGCCCATCTACACTTCAGTGCTGAATGTAGAATAAGTGTACATTTTTGTAATGTTTTAATGTGTGTGTGTGTGTGTGTGTGTGTGTGTGTGTGTGTGTGTGTGTGGGGCTCATGAAAATTTTTACTTTTTTAATGAAAAGGACCAATTACTGTGTTATACAAAGGATATTCATGAATTCCATCAATACACTAAGTTCCGTCAATACACTACATTTCTAAGTATCAAATACAGGGTGCCATAGTATACTGTACCTTTGATACTCACTGGAGTAATTAGCATCTAAGCACTGCTGTTTAAGTGGTTTAGTTCATTAAGAGACCTCTAAACAGTGTATTGAAAATTAGGATTTTCAAATAAGTTATTCAAGTTGGATGTGAATCCGTATACCTTTAAGCTGTACTGCTCAGTTGTATGTTGGATTTGGGTGCACAGTATTCTGTTTATAGAAATTTTAAAATAAATGTTTTAACAAAGTTGCATGCTGTTCTTTTTTTCATTTTTGAATAACCCTATATGCTGTGTTTGTATAGTGTGTTCTGTAACTGAGGTCTTGTACGTTTATGCAGAATCACCACTGGAATAGCCTACTTTATCAAAACTCACTATTAGTGGGGCTAGTGTTCAGCACCAATCACTGACAAGTGAAACAGATAAAACCTTGCTGTCAGAAGAGTTATAGGCTGCTACTTAGGCTACATGAATCATGTGGTAAGTGTTACAAGATACAAGATACAAAGAGTTTATTTGTCACATGCATATGATTACTGCTGTAAAGAATGTAGTGAAATGAAATCAGTTTCTTCGCCTGTTTTGATAAAGTAGGCTATTCCAGTGGTGATTCTGCATAAACTTACAAGACCTCAGTGACAGAACACAATAGGCTATAGGGTTATTCAAAAATAATATTTCCAAAGACAAACACATTTTCAGTATTCTTGTAGGTTTTTGTGGCAATTGAACACACTATTTGAAAAAAAAAATATTGCAGTTTCAAGAATCAAAGCAGCAGGAGGAATTTGGAGGAATCTTGCGGTTTATTTAGGCGAATGAAAATCGTAATAGGATAGAATATACTGGGATGTGAATACTGCATCACAACCGCATTACTTTACTTTGGTCTCATTACTAATGACTGCAATCATTTTGAGGAAAGAATCTTCACCACCAATGAGAAGCACTTAAAGGAATACTAGGCCTACATGTCCGCTAGATGGCGGGCGTAACTAAGGTAGAGCATTGTGAGGTTTGAGCTACAATAAAATGGCTTAAATTAGAAGTCGAAAATGCCAATATGACGTCGAACATCGACAAACACGTGTTTACTTGTTTCAATGGACGATTCTCACCTAAGTAAAATACAGTTTTTAAGCGTGGGAAGAAATGGGAATTGTCGTCTTTATTTATGCCACGACCTGCATTACAGTTTTGTAGTGTCACTAACCTAAGATATCCCCCAGTTCTGACATAAAGAAGCACTGCTTTCCATCCGTGCTGCAATGTAATAGAACGGGGAAGCTCTGGCGGCGCGCGAGCACTTTCACTGGATGCACAAGTTCCGTGAATCCATCCACGTTGTCTCGTGCCAATCTCGTTGCGCACTGAACGCAAGCTGCCGCTACAAAATAACTGTCCGAGGCAGTGTGTATTTGGCAGTACTTTTAAAAGTTTCTGGATGTACGACAAACCTGACAGACACACAACTTTGAGTGAAGAAAGAGAGAAGTTTCCAAACCTTCTACAGGAAACAGTTGCTCAGTTAATGTCATCTGAGCAAAATATGTTTTAGTAACAATTTACAAGGATATTTGGGCTTGGTGTAACTGTGATACATTCTATTCGCCATGGTACACAAATATGGTAAGTATAGTGACAAATGTAAGTAAACATCATGTGTAAGTTCAAAAATGTGATTGAGTTTCGTTTAACTGAATAGGCTAAAATGAATTCTGTATCCTCAAAAGTATACGCAGCTAGGCGTAATCGTTTTCCGATAACGGAACAACTGTTCATTGCAAGATTAATCAAAATGTTTATCAGATGTTTTTTTATTATATGCCTGTGTAACCATTCTGCAAGAGACTGTAAAAAGACCCGGTTTTAAACTTGAAGTTGTGTTTTCAACCGCAACTCTCGTTTGGGAGACTCCCATGGGAAACAGGAAGTATTTTTCCTTGGATTATTTCTGTTAGGGATTTTGGAAGACTTCTGGGGGCTCAGTTTGGGACCGTGGGTTGTTTGTGCTCAGCTCATCATGTGTTTACAATGTAACTTTCCTTTCCAGGGTAAACAATGAGATGTGCAAAGTTTTAACCAAGAGACAAAATGTTTACTTTAATACAAATGTAACAAAATATTCTTGGCATTTTCTCCAGTCCTTTCCTTACCTAAAATGAAAAGAGTGCCTAGAGTGCGAACATCTCACCGTTCATTTTCCTCATGACTGAGTTTCCACAGGACTGTTCTTGTTGATGAAGATGTAGGTGTGACAAATATCTGCCTGCTCTGTTCCTCAGACACAGACCGAGCAGTGGGACTCCTGACCCAGTACCAAGCCAGTCTCACCCGCCCTGAGGAGCAGGTCTTGAAGAACAATGTGGGGAAAGTCTCTGCCATCTTTGGAAGCCAACTCTTTCAAGCCCTGCTGGGTAAGAGCGAGATGCACGTCAGATGGAGTTTAAAAAGCGTCTCTTGCTGTCCACATCCTCACCCTATCATCTCGAAGAGAATGAGTTGCTTTGTTGTGGCCACCGCATTCCCAGCATGGCCACGGAGCTCAGTGCAAAATATTGCTTGTGGTCACAGTGTTATGCGCTGCAGTGCCTGCTTCTTCTTTTTGATGTCCAGAGGCTGTTCTGGGGTCAGGCGCCAGTGCCACATAGCAGTGGGCTAATCCACAGGTTCTGAGAACAAGGTGGACACATGCGCTTTGCTATACAGCTCTTAAAATGAAGTTTTGGCAAAGCTGTCCAGTGTTGACCTGAAATAGGGATTAATGCTTCAGACTGAGTTTGTCCTGCATATTTGCTCTCTCTTCAGCCACCAGTCTAATCTTGTTGTGCACATGAGAAGGTAAATTGATTTTCACCAGCATCCGTTGTGGACGGGGACAGCAGGATGTAGGTCAGGTGACATTCATTTGTGTGCTAGGTCAGAAGGGGGTTACTGAAATGATCTCTTATAAAAGGGTCTTTCAGACGGACGACAAAAGACTTACTCTGCACACCCCCCTCCCCACACGCATGTGCAACAAAAGTGCATGGAAGTTTTGAGTGACATTTGATATTGCCCTTATTATGTCTGACCATTTGAACATAGCTGCTGGAGTATTTTAACACAGTTGTCACAGTGAAAAAATGCCTATGAAGCGTTTTGAACTGACATTCTCATCAGGAACCTCAACTTCTGCAACATTCAACATTTATTCAAGGGAAAATGCCGTCGTCTGCAAATGTCAGCGAATCGTCATGCAGCGTCGTAGCTCACTGGTGTCAGCGATGGAACCCATATCAGTCCAGTCTCCCATCCCAGCCAGCACGCGCCACTGGCACACATGGGTTTGCAGATGAGAGCACATAACATGTGTGTGGGAGAGACTGTGTGTTTGCCAAGTGAGGCCATCCACACGGCCCAGTCAAGCCACAGTCAGCCCTCCTGGGACTCGGGAGTCTTTGTTTACACGCCGCTCTTGCTCCCATCACTCTGCCTCTGTTTCATTAACAAATGCTTGAGTGATGCGGTTAATGGCCTCGCCCATGCCTTAATGATAACCTGCCCATGGCGCCAGTGGCACAGCTACTAAGGGTTTGTTGTGTGGTGTCTATGGAGGGGGGGCGGGGGGTGTTGTCATGGTGGAGGGTTGAGGGAAGGGAGCTGTATTCCCTGTTTTCATGTTGGAGATGGACCATGTAGGCTACATAACATCAACTATAGAGCTATTTGCTATAAGCTATTACACTCCATGATCATTAGGCGTAAGGGAGACCTACCGAAGTGTGAGTGGAGGTATGGAAATGGTGTTGACATGAGCTGATTGAATATGATTGACATTCATCTTTTTTTTTGGCTACATTATCATAATGGTACGCTGGTTGTGGCACTTTGATTTTTTCACTCACTTTGCTCTTAGAAATGCATTGAGTCCCTTTAAAACACACAAGGAGCGGAGACACATTGGCCCTCTGTAATGAGGCCGCAGCATTTGTCTCATTAGCTCGGAGCAGCTAGCCTAGCGCTTGTGTTATCAGCTCTAATTGTTCATTTGCGATGAGGCCTGCCTGGAGTTGGCTGGGCTGGAGTAAGCCGATCAGAATTCCATTCATTCCAGCAAAGAGGCGAGATTCAGAGGAGGAATGTGCAGGCAGACACAGAGAGGTAGATTCCACAAACAAACCATCCAAAGCCATATGCAGCCCCCACCTCTCCACCAGCGAGCGAGGGGACGAGCGAGTGAGTGACTGAGTGAGTGAGTGTGCGAGTTAATGAGTGAGGGAGCGAGTGAGTGAGTGACCAGCTTCCTCCAGCTCGGCTGGTAGCGTCTACAGGACACTGCAGCACAGGATTGCTGCAGGACAAACCTCTGGCTACCCACACTTCCAGGTGCAGCCAGGCTACTGGGTCGTGTAAGGCTCTGCTGTGTGTGTGTGTGTGTGTGTGTGTGTGTGTGTGTGTGTGTGTGTGTGTGTGCGCGTGCATCTGTGTATGCAACATGTGTTTCCAGTCAGAGGCTCTCTCTCTCTCACACACACACACACACACGCACACACACACACACACACAGCCCTCGGACTTTAAAGAATGAGTGGGAATTGTGAGGTGAGCAGTGGCGTCTCTCCCTCCACTCCCGTTGCCCATCCTCCAATCAGGCTCCTGTGTTACAGTATGTGGGACCTTTTCTCCCAGAGGAGACCAGGAGTGCAGTAGTGGGGAAACTTCCTCTCAAGTCAAGTGTCTCCATTGCTGCTACTGGATGACATTTGTGGAGAAGCCCATAAGCAGCACTGGTGTGCAGTGCATGGAGAAACACGGCAGCTAGTGCTAGTAGTCCAGCTAGTGAAATGCATAGCCAATCAAGCAATCAAGCAATCAAGGAAGTTTATTTGTCACATGCATAGGCTACTATTGTGAAGAATGCAGTGAAATGATGCGAATGTAGTGAGATGAGGAGTGTGCTGTATATGGCATGGGAAGGTGAATTTGTAGCAGGTTATTGCATGTGTCTGTCAGTGATAAGTGTATATGGTGCTCACTACGTGGCACATTGATGAGCGTCAGGACATGTGTGTAGCCTACAGTACATTTGCGCAGTGTTGGTCGGTGTTGCACAGCGGACTAGTAGTGCAGTAGAGTATTCCAGAAATGAGATCTAAAAGACCCTGATATTCTGTAAGATGTTATCCTGTAATGGGTTATTATATTCCCACTTTGTAGGCCTATTCATACTGTACTGTAAGAATGCTGTTTTAAAGCATTTCTCAGGGTGTTCTACAGTATGGCGTATTTTCAGGTAAGAATGCCCCAAATTGACCTTGAAACAGGAACAGGAAACCAGATTACTCTTACTGTTGCTTATGTAAGGTGGTGTCATTTGAAAACATATCATTTGGTGTTATAAAGTAATATAATATTGATGTTGCGGTGAAGTTTATTTGTACTGTGACAGGATTAATATGTTGAAAACAAATTAGCCGAATGCAAAGTGGCTGCTAATCGAAGGATATAAATGTTTATGCACATCTTCAAGAACACAGAACACATTGTCTTGGTCATAACATGAAATTTCACAGAATAAATTGTGTAAACATTACACATAAATAACATAAATATTGATAATGAAATGCCCCACCAAAGTAGTTTTTCATATCACAGGTGTAAGGGCATTTTCTGTTCTTGTAGTATCCTCTGACACACACACACATGCACACAATTTTACCACAGATTTTAGCAGCCCTAGGGGCTGATGTCAGTAAACCAAAAATGCATAACCAAATAAGCCCTTCTGTTTTCATACCTGCTAGTTGTGAGCGAGTTGTGAAACACCATGGAACTGTGATATGTTCTGAGATGGTCATCATACCGTGCAACCCTCATACTGTCGCAGCCTCAGTGTTTACAAACGCTTGCTTGCAAAATGACCGCGTGATGGCTCGTCTATGAAAGTGCCTGCATGCCAGTGCCCAGGCCTGTGTCCCAGGCCCTGAGTGCTGAAAGTGAGTGATGCTGGTGGTGACCAAGCCCTCTCTCTGGGATGCACTGTGGGGCCGCAGGAGGTCCGCTCTCTCCTCATTGAGTGTCTGCATGGCTGCCCAAACTCAAACAAACCCCCCCCCCCCCCTGTACTGCAGACTCATCCCATTGTCTCTCCCTACACACCAACATGCAGGGGCACACGCAGGCCCTCCCCACACGCCCCTGCCTCCAGAGGGCCTAAAGAGACAGAGGCAGAGGCAGAGGCAGGGCCCTTTGGCATGGGGGGATTTGCCCTAGTATGTGCTGCTCCCTGGGACCCCTCTAATTGTGACCCACATTGGCCCAGTGTTCTGCCCCTAATGAGAGCTGCATGGCTCCTCTTCCCATCCTCCCTCTGTGGAGGAGCGCGGAGGGGAGGGGAGGGGAGGCTCTCCACTGAGCCCTCTCTGTGCTCGGTGCTGGGGCCTGACGCTCTGGAAATCCCCCCGCTGCAGCTCAGTCCAGTCTGCGCTCCGAGGGGCTGCTCTAGGCCAGTGGGCAGAGGCTCCGCTCAGCTCCGCTCCGTCACTGCTCTCGTTGTCCTGTCCTGTCCTGTCCTCGACCGGGCCTCTCCCTTCAGTTCAGTCCCCAGCACAGCACAGGCACCGCTGCCGCCGCCACAGGAGGAGACTTTCTGGGAAAGACATTGCAAAACTTTGTGTGTGTGTGTGTGTGTGTGTTTCTGGGGGAGGGATGAGATTGGGTTTGTGTGTTTTGCGTCCCGGCCAGGATTTTGTGTGCTCTTTGGAAGGAGAGGCTTGGAAGAGCTCGGGTACATTTTTCGGAAAGTTGGAGAGGGAGAAAGCACTTTTATGTGGCTATGAGCTTTCATTCTTTGGAACGGACTGGTGTTGAGTAACAGAAACACGCATGTTCAGAAACGTGTCCTCCTGTTATAGTTCTGAGACTCGTTGCTTCCTTTGCTGTCCTATCTCTCTAGTCTAACCTCAGACAAAATACACAGGCATTGACACTTGGATTGTATCCTGTTTTTAGACACATTCATGACATATTGTTGATGTATTAATTCAAGCATTTATTAGAATAGAAAAATGTTATATCGTATTGAGGCCTATTTTAGACTTGTTTGTCTTTTTGCAGTGTTCTATCTCGATGAGTCAAAAACTTCAGCTCATCTCCCTGACACGACTTGTCTATAGTTCCCCTCCACTTTTCTCCATTAAAAAGAGACAAAACGTTGGAGTGTGAAGGTGTCTGCTGGGCAAGGTATAATTTATGCGTCTTGGCAGCCTGTGCAGCAGCCATCTCCGCCATCTCGGGGCTGTGTAAATCTGCAGAGGCGGCGCTCAGCTGACATCCAAATATTTCCCTTCATCATCAACCTGGATGTTGTGTCACCAGGCGGGCGGGCGGACGGGCGGGCAGGCGCTGCCGCGAGGATGGGCCTAATCATGGCCTTTTAGTTTCAGCGCTTTTTCTTTCTCTTTCTCTCTCTCCCTCTCTCTCTCTCTCTCTCACTCTTTCTCTCTCTCTGGTTTCGCACCACCACTTGCACTCTTTCATCTGGCTCTGGCCAGCTGGGCAACTCAGGCGCGTCTGCCCACACAGCGCTCTCCTCCCACTCGCACGGACACACACACACATACACACACACACACACACACACACGATGAGTCACGGAGCCCCATTCTTCTGCCACTCATCCCACTGCACCCTGCTGGAACTCTCAGGCTCTGCCCCCCACAGCACCCTCCCCCCCTCTCTCTCTCTTTCTCTGTCTCTCTTTCTCTCTTTCTCTCTCTTTCTTTCGCTTAGTTGCTTTCATAGACACACATTGTTACAAATTAATCTCTTTTTCATTGTTTCCTACACAATTGCAGCACACACACGTGAATCTAGGATGTGGGAAACTCACACACACACACACACACACACACACACAGGCACAGTATTAAAAGCTAATGTACGAATGGAAATGTACATTTAGCTACAGATTGGTAGAGGCTGGAGAGTATAGTAGCAATGTGAAAACAAGAAGACCATGTGCAGTATTCCACACGCACATACTGTACAACACTGCCACTCCTTATCTCACACACTTTGTGTCTTTCACCCTCTGTTTGTCCTCTCTCTCCCTCTCTCTCTTCCACTCACACACACACACACACCCCAACGCTAGGGGCTGGGGTTAATGACCCCAAACTTGATGAGTGGAGTTGAGAGCAGAAAGGGGAAGAGAGAGAGAGTTTGCAGGGGGGATGTTGAGAAGCAGAGTTGAGCTTTGGAAAAGATGAACGAGGTGCTCAGTAGATAGTGGTGTAGAATCGTGTGTGTACTGTACTGTATGTGTGTGTGTGTGTGTGTGTGTGTGTGTGTGTGTGTGTGTGTGTGTGTGTGTAATCTGGCATAGTGTCAGGAAAAACAGCAGTGGCAGAACAG
>JASCQY010015487.1:0-10274 GCA_030264315.1 Sardinella tawilis
TGTGTGTGTGTGTGTGTGTGTGTGTGTGTGTGTGTGTGTGTGTGTGTGTGTGTGTGTGTGTGTGTGAGTGAGAGAGATAGATAGAGAGAGAGAGAGAGATTGTGTGTGAGAGTGTGAGTGAGTTAGAGAGCGAGTGTGTGTCTGTGTGTGTCTGTGTGCACTGAAGGAGAGTAAATGCGTGTGGATGTTGACTCCTCTGGGTCTATTCCCTGCATCTGCCAAGGAGAGCTCCCCAAAGCTAGCAGACGAGTCTCACACCTCTCCCTCTCTCTCTCTCTCTCTCTGTTCATCCTGCCCTCCCTCTGTCTCCCCCCCAGTTCCATGTCTCTTGTGGCCATCTGCAACCCACATCCCTGTCGTGACGGAGAGCAAGAGAAGCTCAGAGGAGCACGGGGGTTTAAATATGGAGGTCTACTGCAAGAGCATGAACAGGCACACAGGAGGAGGAAGAGAGGGGGAAAAGAGGAGAGAAGACTAGACAAAAGAGGACAAGAAAAACTGATGAGAGAAGACTAGAAAAAGCGAAAAGTGGTGAAGAATAAAGACTAATGGAGAGAAAAGGTGGAAGAATAGAAAAGGAGGAAAGAAGTAGAGAGAAGAGGAGGATAGAAGAAAAGAGAGAGAAGAGAAGAGAAAAGAAGAAAGGGAGTGGAGGAGAGAAAAGAAAAGAGTATAGAGAAGAGACGAGTAGAAAGGAGAAGAAAAGAAAAAGAAGAGAAGAAAAGAAAAAGAAGAGAACAGAAGAGGAGTAGTAAAGAAGAAAAAGAAGAAAGACAAGAGAAGAGAAGCAAGAGATGAGACGAGACAAGGAGAGACGAGAAGAGAGGAAAGAGAAGTGAAGAAAAGAGGAGTAAAGAGAAGAGAAGAGAAGAAAAGAGAAGAGAAGAGAAGAGAAGAGGAGTAAAAACAGGAGAAGAGAAGAGAAGAGAAGAGGAGAGAAGAGAAGAGGAGTAAAGACAGGAGAAGAGAAGAGAAGAGAAGAGAAGAAAAGAAAAGAGAAGAGGAGTAAAAACAGGAGAAGAGAAAAGAAGAGAAGAGAAGAGGAGAGAAGAGAAGAGGAGTAAAGACAGGAGAAGAGAAGAGAAGAGAAGAGAAGAGGAGAGAAGAGAAGAGAAGAGGAGTAAAGACAGGAGAAGAGAAGAGAAGAGAAGAGAAGAGAAGAGAAGAGAAGAGAAGAGGAGTAAAGACAGGAGAAGAGAAGAGAAGAGAAGAGGAGTAAAGACAGGAGAAGAGAAGAGAAGAGAAGAGAAGAGGGCTGAAGCTGCTTGAGGGGCTACGGGGTTGGAGTGGAGTGGAAGAGCCAGTGTGTGTAATGAGAGCACAACAGCACTTAAGGGCAGCTGGGGGACTCACTTCATCTGCTTGACGATGGTGCTCTTCCCCGACTCGCCAGCACCTGCGGACAGAGGGGACAGATAGGCGACAGTTAGTGCCAGTAACACACACACACACACACACACACACACACACACAAACACAGAGTCTCCTGGGCCCACAGCTAAGCTGAAGAGAAGACAACAAACTGGGCTTAGGCTATTTCACACCGCGCTGTTCATCATAATTTGATTTTGATTTGTGTCTGACTCACTGGCATACTGTCTGGCCTCAGCTCCAGGGAGAGGATTTGAAGGGCATTTCAAAAACAGGCCCCATCCAATGGGGTTGGGGGTGGGTCATAATCAAAATTGAGCTTTTGATAGAAAAAAAAAAAAACAAATAATAAAAAAAAAACTTTTGTTCTACTGTAGTGATGGTAAACTCAAGCGAACATAAGAGTCATCATAATGCCGTTTTGTGGGCAGTGTGTACTGATGGCAACTAGAGCCTCTGAAGACTTGTGTGTTCGGGTAACATGGCACACTGCATATAGCGGGGAATGTGTGTTTGTGTGTGTGTGTGTGTGTGTGTGTGTGTGTGTGAAGAATGTGAGAATGTGAGAGTGTATGAAAAGTTGACAGTTTGGAAGGACACGGCGACGAGGTGGCAAACCACAAACCAAGGCTGAACCCCAGCCAAGCTCCAAGCCCTCTCTATCCATCCTGCTGGGCTTCTCAAGCTTGGGTTTCAGTTTCATCCAAAGCTCTCCGTCAGTCCCACATGATGCCCTGCTCTACACCCCTACACTGTGTGTGTGTGCTGGGCTGGGCTGGGCTATGCTGTGCTATACTTCATTATGCTGTGATGTGCTGAGTTTGCTGTTTTACACTGTGCTGGGCTATGCTATGCTGTTGTGTTGCATTGAGCAGTTCTGTGCTGATTTCCATTAGGCTGTGCTACACTCTGTTGCTTTATGCTGTGTTGCTGTGTGATGCTATGGGCATGCTGTCCTGTATTGTTGTTGAATTGTGCTGTGCTGTGTAGTGTTGTGTTGTGTTGAAGTGTGCTGTGCTGTGTAGTGTTGTGTTGTGTTGAACTGTGCTGTGCTGTGTAGTGTAGTGTTGTGTTGAACTGTGCTGTGTAGTGTTGTGTTGTGTTGAACTGTGCTGTGCTGTGTAGTGTTGTGGAGAAGTGTGCTGGGCATTGAACTGTGCTGTGCTGTGTAGTGTTGTGTTGAACTGTGCTGTGTAGTGTTGTGTTGTGTTGTGTTGAACTGTGCTGTGCTGTGTAGTGTTGTGGGGAAGTGCACTGGGCATTGCACTGTGCTGTGCTGTGTAGTGTAGTGTTGTGTTGAACTGTGCTGTGTAGTGTTGTGTAGTGTTGTGTTGAACCGTGCTGTGCTGTGTAGTGTTGTGTTGAACTGTGCTGGGCATTGCTGTGTTGTGGATAAGTGTGCTGGGCATTGAACTGTGCTGTGCTGTGTAGTGTTGTGTTGAACTGTGCTGTGTAGTGTTGTGTTGTGTTGTGTTGAACTGTGCTGTGCTGTGTAGTGTTGTGGGGAAGTGCACTGGGCATTGCACTGTGCTGTGCTGTGTAGTGTAGTGTTGTGTTGAACTGTGCTGTGTAGTGTTGTGTAGTGTTGTGTTGAACCGTGCTGTGCTGTGTAGTGTTGTGTTGAACTGTGCTGGGCATTGCTGTGTTGTGGATAAGTGTGCTGGGCATTGAACTGTGCTGTGCTGTGTAGTGTTGTGTTGAACTGTGCTGTGTGGTGTTGTGTAGTGTTGTGTTGAACTGTGCTGTGCTGTGCTGTGTAGTGTTGTGGAGAAGTGCACTGGGCATTGAACTGTGCTGTGCTGTGCTGTGTAGTGTTGTGTTGAACTGTGCTGTGCTGTGCTGTGTAGTGTTGTGGAGCAGTGTGCTGGGCATTGCTCCCAGCCTGTGTTCCTCCTGACCTCCCCTCCTGACAGTGTGCATGAGCTCAGTGTGGCAGCGACGGCCAAGAGGGGACAGGAGTCACGATCCCTGCCCTGTCAACACCAGTCAGTGGCCATCACTCTCACTCATCCAAATCAGGCCTTTAGGGCACAGGAGGGTGAGAGAAGGAGAGAGAGAGAGAAAGAGAAAGAGAGAGAGGATATGAGACATAGAGAACGAGAGAGAGAGAGAGAGAGAGAATGAAAGGGAGAAGGTGAAAGAGAGGGAAAGAAAGAAAAATGGAAAAAGGTTTTGGGGGCCGTAGACAACAAAGCCCAGCACCGCAAAGAGGGAATGAAAGTGGGTCCCAGCGGGGCGGGCAGGGGAGGAGTGTTTCAGAGAGCACTAGCAGGGGAATGACAGGCCTTTTATTGCCTCCGCTGAGCTATCTGTGAAATCACAATAAGCAAACAGCAATTTATGCCCCATCATCAGCTATATGAGTCAACGGAGCTCTCAGCCAAGGAGTTTTCGTCTCTGTGCAACTGCCCTCGAAGAAAATGCCGCCATCCATCAAAGAGCTTCGGGCGATTGGCTCTGCACTCCCAGGTGTAAACAAGGGCTCATTTTGAGGTATATATATATATGTATGTATGTATGTATGTATGTATGTGTGTGTGTGTGTGTGTGTGTATATATGTATATATATATATATATATATATATATATATAAGTGAGCATGATTTAGCTGCCCTTTCCTTCTCTGAGGCTAAGGCAGAGAATGGCTGTGTTTAGCAAAGCCTCTTTTCAGGAGTTTGGATGGCAGTGATAAGTTCAATAAATTCCCCATGAGGAGTCACCAGAGCACGGGCGCTACAGTACATCACTGATTGGGGATGAATCATTCAGAGGAGCTGAATTTATGCCCGTGGCTGCGAGGCTGTCAGACCCACCCGAGCAACAATGCGTCACCAGAACGCCCGAGCAAAATTAACAATATTTATTTACTGCTGTCAAATACATCACCTGCTTGTCTCTGCGTGAGAGATGTGCAACTTTATCAGGTTTTCACTGGCTTTGGAGACGAGTGCGATAAAAAAACAAAAAAATCTATATAGCAATAAAGCAGTGATGTTTTTGAATTGGGATCAGATATGCACCCGTTTCCCTGCTGCTTCTGTAAAGAAACCCCACTTCAGCATCCATGACTGCCTTTTTGACAGGCTGATTTCCACTTTCAGCTTGTTTCTCTGTGTATTAACCCAGACCCATTCGGAGTCATTTTTGTGTTTCACCCTTGTGCTTCTCATTGCCAGTGCCAATTACCATCACTGTTAGTGTATCTTTATTGTTGTGTTGAAGTGCTAGCAGGAAAATTACTCTCTGAAAAGGAGACGAGTGCTGTGTTGTCATCCGAGATAGGCTTCTACTGGAGGTACTGTCTCTTAATTTAATGACCGAACCAGCTCCAATCTCCCCACATCGGCTGCGTAAACTACTGTAACATTTTTATGCAGCTCAGCTGCGGAACCTCTGTGTTTGAAGAAGCCCTCCAAATTAAAGCCATGCTGCTGTGACCACTGTGAGGCTTCTATTCAACTTGTGATGAGTCGTCACCACATGTATTAATTGGGAAGCAGCTTTTCCCCACATGTAACTAGCAAGGAGAACAAGCAGGATAATGTAGCCAAAGATTATGGAATATTGACCAAGATAGAGCAACATGATACGTTACAACGGGAGCGAACGTGAATAGTTCCGGTCTGCACAAGTCGGCATGTCACGATATAAACTTTTACTCGATTTTCTGTATTAGCAAATGGGGGCTCGACTTTGGTATGCATAAAGGGGGATTTTGCCCCATTCCCCCTTGCACAAATAGAACATGGAGTTTAACGGACGTTTGTTCCTCTCGCTCCGCTTTTACCCTCTCTGATGTAGCTGGATGACCATAATGAAGTAGTGTCACTCAACAGGCAATCAACAGGACGTCAAGAGGAAGCAATGAGCAGAACAGTTACGCAACCACAACACAAATAAACATCACAGGCCAATGAAAAAATATCCAAATCCAAAAAGGCATGTGGTTTTCAACCCAGTAGTGTTTCAGTAACAGCTCCTCAGTGACTGGTCTATGCTTCTATAAGTGCCTGACTCCACAGCTACTGGTCTATGCTTCAATGGGTGACTGACTCTTCAGTGACTGGGCTATGCTTCTATAAGTGTCTGACTCCACAGCTACTGGTCTATGCTTCTATGAGTGTCTGACTCCACAGCTACTGGTCTATGCTTCAATGGGTGACTGACTCTTCAGTGACCGGCCTATGCTTCTATGAGTGACTGGTCTGACTCCACAGCTACTGGTCTATGATTTTATGGGTGACTGACTCTTCAGTGACTGGCCTATGCTTCTATGAGTGTCTGACTACAGAGCTACTGGTCTATGCTTTTATGGGTGACTGACGGTAAATGAATATGGGAGCGAAATGCAACAGTGCTTGTTCTCCTGATGCACACCTAGCTATTGCAGTGACTCGACCTACATTACAATGCTCCTGGATATGGCCACGGGGACACAGGAAGAAGACACATAGCATTGTTTACGCTTCCATTACAATTTGCAACCAGTGCGGCCCACCGCCCAGGAACAATTCTAGCTTCGGCTGAAGAAATGAACACATCAGTGATTTATTCAGGTGATGATGCCCGAGGCTGGTTCTCAAATATGCAGCCCTGTTTCAGTCTGTCTGGAAAGCTGAGCATGCAAACAAGTAATTTATCGCCAGTGTGACAGAAAATTTGCATGAGCAATTTTAATGTTGGATAAATATTTTTGGACTAGATATAATAACTAGATGGAATGAAACATTATACTTATTTAAGCAGGAGAGGAATTACACACCCTATATAGCAGTATAATAATGTTATGCTATTATGTAAGGATACCATTTCAGAGAGAGACAATAACAAATGCCTCATCTACTGCATAACGAATCGTAACAATTCTTAACTATAGTAAAGACACGCAAAGTAAGTTGAGTGATATTTTATCCAACTCGCACCATGAGGCTCGGGAATGAAACGCTGCTCCACAAGAAATACTGTAAATGTGAACTCAACAAATCAGCAAACCCTGTAAGAAGTGTTGATAAGGTGGCATCACCAGAGAACGATCACCCGGGCAATTATGCTGCAACTTCCTGTTTCACATGTACCATTGTTGCAATTACAGTCCTCCTGCTTTGACACAGGCCATTGATGACCGCACCTTTATGAAGAAATGTTACTCCCTCCATAGTCTCTCCAAGTGCCAAACTAATGCACTTTTGAAGTGTTGCAACTGGTGGTGATAGGATCAAATTTGTTACTTGGAGCACTTTTTCACTGCAGTCCAGTGGGAGAGCTATGGATCCCTGCTACCATCTGAGGCTTTATTGAGATCCATGTAATACAGGGACACTGAGATGAGAAAGCTGAACTCTGGGACAAGAGAATGACTTATTACCAAGGGAGGAAAGGTACCTTCATTAGTCTTAACCCTCCATTACACTCCAAAAGTTGAACTGCTTATGACAGCATTCCATCTTGATCCCCAACTACTTCCTGTTACATTAACATAACATGTAGAATGTTAAACAGGAAGTCCTGGGGGACCAGCTTTGGAACTAGAACCAAAGATTCTTATATTGGCTCCTTCTAAACTCTCTGCTAGAACCTGAAATGGTCTATTGGGCTCTTTCTATGTTAAATTCCTATAAACAGTTAGCATTATGACGTTGCAGGTGAAAAACCTCAATAGGTAAGTTGGGGGTGGATGGAGGAATATACAGTAGACTTCTCTAATTAAACTGTAAGAAGCCCACAGAGAGCCAATGCAATATAGAGCCCAAATAATTAATTCATTAAAATGAAGTCCCAGTGCAACACCCTCTTCAGACTGAATTTGCATGGGCTCTGTGGATGTGTTTCAACATAAAGATTGAAGTTTATGATGGGGCATATAAAACTGAGTCATTGTGTCGGCATCATCTCACCGCTGTGGCTGAGTAATGCAATCAAAGAGGCTCTAAACACAGATTCATGAGGCAAGACTTTTACCAGACATCAGCGGCCCAAAGCCAGATTAACAATTTTACTTTTCTTCTGATATAGCCACTGCTCTGACTGCAGATCTTCTAGAATGTGCAATTGGTCAGTCCCCAGAGGCTCTCTCCGATGGAAAAAGACTGCAGAATGTAATTTACATGTGGCTGACTGTCAAGACACTACTCTGGGCGACTGCATATTATTTTGCTGCATTTATGACAGTCCTCGTCTTCGGGCTATGATAAAAATAGTTGTAAAACATTAACATGAGAAGATTAAGGCGAGACAATAAGCACCTTCCAGACCGGGGAGAGGCTAAGATAAAGCAGCTAGCGCCAGAGTCCTCAGTGTCAAGTTAGTCGCATTGATTCATATCGACCACGGCAGAACTACTCAAGAGCTGCAAAGGTAACAGCTTAGGTCACCCACATAGAGAGGCTAAAAATAGCCAAAAAAAAGTTGAGCAGGTCAAATGAGTTTAAGGAAGGCACACCACACTTAAAACAGGTTTTATGTTTTTAGTGCTGTGCAGAGGTACAGTAGCCTTCGAAGCAGAGCTCAATAAGGATGTGGCGTCACTAAGGCTACAACTGTTGTGGCTTTGAAGTTCTCTTTTACAAATGAGAACCAAGAACCTAAAATGACCTTTAGATTTGATCAAAAGCCATGCAACAACTTTCTTCATTTTCTTCATCGCCCCTGGAGAGAAGAGCACATCTACCGACTCTGGCGGTCGATGGAACCCGCAGATCCCTGGAGCAGAGGCTCTCTCCGCAGTGGGGGGTAGAACCCTCCGTTAACTCTTTCGAACATGGCATCAAGCCCGCACAAACAAACCTGGAGCAAGACACTGAGCCCAAAACAAACAAACATCCTGTTACTGCTTAGCCTCTTTAACAGCAGGATTCAAGCTGAGGCCCCGACCTCACGGAGTGGCTCCCCCCGTGAGCAGAGTGCTCCCCTGCATGGGGCCTGTTCTCTCTGGGGGGGGGTTGGGACGTGACTCCAGCTCACTGATCCACACTAATAGCCAACAGGGAGGTCCCATAATGCACCCCTCCGGGACAATAAAGAATAACCGTTAAAAGAATAACAGTTCAATTGTTCACTCCTGGGGAGATCCGAGTCCTTGGCTGTGGAGAAAAAGTCAGGCTTTAATTAGCGGCCCTTTAGTTCGCTCCCTGCCTCGTTATGGCCGCTACAATGCTGGTTAATTAGTGCACAGTGTGTGCAGTTGCTGGGGCACTGACTGGGCAGGTGAAAACATGAAGGTGTAATTAAGGCCAGATGAGGGAGAGGCATCGATGGGCCAGCTGATGTACTGTAGTTTAAGACCCATGGGCTGGCTGAATTGACTCCATGTACACCAACATTTTATACTGGCTGATATGGAAAAAAAAATGAAAGAAAACAATGTGGGTCATCTATGCTTTTTACTTATTTATTATATCACATGTACTTGAGTTCTGAAGTAATTCAATGAAAAGGCAAAGAGATCCAACACATTCAGTATTATTCAACATTATTTAACATAAATCTAAGGTTTAAGGCCATGGAAGCTAGTGTGTTAAAGGCACACTATGCAAGCTTCCCCCCTACAGACTGCGATTTATTTAAAAAATAGCAACAAGATTGTACATCCTCACCAATTCATGTGGATTACTCTTCAGACCAAAGCATACAAACCAACAATGGTCATTTTTGTGGAGTTACGTTGACTAATAAGGTAATAAACGTGATTTCAGCTTCATTTACATTAGTTTCGCTTTGCCCTATGGGCGCGGGGTGAGTCATTTCACATTGCATATGCGGTAGGAAGGGGTTGACGGTCATTCGCCCCAGAATTAACTATTTAACCATCAAAGTGACTACGACATTGATATATTAACCTAAAAACATTGCATAGTGTACCTTTAAATGATGTGAGCTAAGGGAGCGTTCATGGCAAGAGCACGTCAGCATGTCAAAAACTGTGTGATTGGATTACATGGTAATTAATCTGGAAATCTTTCTTCTCTCATAGCTGACTCATGGCTAGACGAGCCCTTCCAGCTCGGTGTGTGAGTCTTATGGCAGTTAGTATGATATAGCCATTAAAATATCAATGTCAAGTAATTATAACACGCCCGCCGAAATGATTTCCATCACGCTGTTAGACCACGGCAGCTCACTCTTGAAGGGCATAAAAGGCTTTCTGCAGTACATGCGGGAGTCTGGTAGCCTGATGTATCAGCCACTTATTTCATTCCATTTCAAATAACGTCTGATCTGAACAAATCCACTTGGATTTGTTTGCTTCCTGGTAGGTACTGGTAGGTAGATACTTTCTGCTTAAAAAAAACAATTGCTACTGTTTGGTCGTGGCTTCAACCAATCGCTACTGTTTGGCCATGGCGCATGTTATCCGCTGGAATGCATCGTTTGACATCAGGGCCGTAGCCAGGATTTTTCAAATACCGAGGTCAAAAATGCGTGTGTGTATTAGGCCATTTGTGGGTGTCTGGATGTGGAGAGACATACAATGGGCCTAGAGAGGGTGTGAACTAATGACTTCCAACCAACCTATTCTGTGTGTGTATGCCTCTGTAAAAGGTATGTTTTAACAGAGACAAAGTGTGTGAGATTGTAAAATTTGTGTGTACAGTATATGCATTGTCTGTAGTTGTGTGTGAGAATAAGAGAGAATAATTTTGGCCTCTTGTCTTGTGGTGGAGATCCATCCATCCAGTGTTCACATCATTAACTGTAATGACATAATGAAAAAAAAAAAAAACATCAGTATTCCTCCCCTTTCCTCCTATTAATACATCACCAACTGTAGTGCATGCAACACATGTCATAGGAGTTAGTTTATATTGTTAGATTACATTAAGTCTCACCTCTTGTCAAAACAAGTAACAATTCTCCTGTGGCCAGACGCATCCCATCTCTGGAGCACTCGATGGGGGTCAATTCCA
>JASCQY010015554.1:0-10271 GCA_030264315.1 Sardinella tawilis
GGGAATCACACGCTGGGTCTCTCGGGAGGTGTGTGTGTGTGTGTGTGTGTGTGTGTGTGTGTACAGGTTACACACACAGAGTGAGAGAGAGAAAAAAAAGGAAGAGAGAGATATGGACTAAAGATAGTTTTAACACACACACACACACACACACACACACACACACACACAGAACATTTCCTCAGAAGCATACATAATTCCAGACAATACCACTTCACAAACACACACACACACACACACACACACAGAACATTTCCTCAGAAGCATAATTCCAGACAATACCATTTTGCAAACACACACATAGGCTACTGTACACACACAAGGGCAAATGGGCAACTTCAACAAAAGTATACAAAGAACATTCATTCTTCTCAGCACAAGATTCACACCTTATCTGAGCCCTCGGGTGATCTTGGGTGAGTTGCCTAAATTCTCTTCGCTGCGGGGTTTAGCCTGATAGCTTGAGTAGGCCTGTTTTGTATCAAGTGGAATTACAAAATAACCTTGATGCCCTTGTCTGGTAGCCCAAGTTATAAACGGCTTTTCTGCCATTCCACAGACGTCTAGGGAACATGCTGCAATCATTGCCTCTCGAGACAGCATTTTGTGCACTGTTAAAGCTGCCTCTGTCTTCTGTGTGTGTGTGTGTGTGTGTGTGTGTGAGTGTGCGATGTCTTCAGGGACAATAAAGGAGGAAATAGGCTAGCCAAGAGGCAGGCCGATCTTCCCCTTCTGCAAACGTACAGGACGGTTTACTATGACCGCGCGTCTGTACTGCAAAGTCACTGCAATGTCAGAGGAACGCTGATGCCAGTCGGGAGCTCAGCTCGAAGAGGTGGACGGCAGAGCAGCTGTAGCCGGCACGGCACGATGTGAGCACCACCACCAGCCTCAGCCTCTCTCTCTTACACAGACACACATACACACATACACACACCACCACCATCACACACCTACACACACACACACACACATACACACACACACAACCCCTCTCACCTACCCGCTTGCTCGGCACATATGCCAACCGCGTAGCCTTGATCACTCAACTGCAAAACAATACTAATGTGATGTGAGCCGCATGAATGCATGCGTCTGTTTGGCAAGGCGTTTGAGAGAGAGAGAGAGAGAGAAAAAGAGAGGGAGAGAGACAGTGACAGAGAGAGAGAAGAGAGGGAGAGAGAGAGAAAAGAAGAAGCGATTGAGAAAGAGGGAGATATACAGAGAGAAGAGAGACAGTGTCTGAGAGTGAGTGAGTGAGTGTGTGACAGAGAGAGTAAGGAGAAAGAGAGATGACGAAAGAGATGAAAGAGAGAGAGTGAGAGAGAGTGAGAGAGAGAGAGAGAGAGAGAGAGAGTGTGAGAGAGAGAGAGAGAGAGAGAGATGACAATGACAACACTGCATCAGTATCATAGCCTGAGCTGTGGAGAGCTCATTTCAAGCATGGGCGAGCACGCGAGTGCGCCCAATAGTTTACTGCACATGATGTTGCCGTGGATTTCAGACAGCCATTCCTTGTGGTGGCTTGGCAGTCAGTCACATGATGACACTGCTAGATAGCCCACTGCTTTAACATGACCTCAGCAGATTTCATGGAAGGAGCCTATCCACAACCATCTCAAAGTGCACCTGCATCATACTGTAGGTGTGTGTGTGTGTGTGTGTGTGTGTGTAAGGTACATTTCGCAGGAGTCCAGGATCTAAAGGTGGACTACTCATGCGTGGAAGTGTGTGTCTCTCCTACAGTGTGTCCTTGACATGGCAGGAAACCCGGGGACACGCATCCTCCGGCGCTCACGTGTTCACTCGTACTCTCCGAAGCCCGCATCCCCGACCTGCACCGTGCTTACACTAAACAAAGCGTATGCCCTCAATGACCTTCCATTGACAGCGCCTCCGTCAGGGGACTCACCCATTCAGCCAAGAGCATGAACTCAAAGGGCCATTTTTCCAATGACATCGGGGAATGTCTGACGCCTGGAGCCTAAAAATATGAATATATGTTCTCAGCTTCCTTGATATGTCTCTCTCTCTCTCTCTCTCTCTCTCTCTCTCTCTCTCAGTTCTTCAGTTTCTTCTTCACCGATACATCACCCCCCACCCCACCCTCATAATCTCCCCCTCTCTTTTATTCAAAAAGCTGTCACTTCCTAGCCCACACTTAGCAGAATAGATGAGGTGCTGACATCTAATCACATTAGCCGCCGCTGCGGCTAGCTGTCTGACCTGCATGAAGGGCACTGCCTGACAGAGAGCTGTGCTGCTACAGGGAAAGAAATCACCTGTCCTGACCCCCTACTGTCCACTGGTACAGTCTACTATCTAATACCTATCCAGGTAAAAAAAAAAAAAAAGTTGTGAAAAAAAGTGTAGTTTAAATGTAGCAGTAGCTTTAAATGTAACAGTAGCTTTAATACACTCATAATACACTCAGAGAGCCATTTTTGCACAAGATATGTACCTGAATACTATAGACTTGTATCTGTAGAAGTCATGTATGGATCATGTATTTGAATTCTACAGTACCTGTCCATAAGGCCCTAATGGAATCATTGGTATGCAGAGCTGTCAGGGACACAAATGCTTAATGGCCATAAACTGATTCGCTTATGCCCAGGTACGCCTAAGTGTACAGAATACTGATGTCTTTGTGGAACCCTGGAAGGCAATGTGTATTAGCTCATTTATGTCCAACCCCATTTTCCTCTCTTCAGTTCTATGGATGGAGTAATCAGTGTATGTATGCCCTTTCCCAATGGCTTTCCGACTAAAGAGGAATTCTGCAAGGAGAAGAAATATACAGCATGCATGAGCAGAAGGGAGAAACTGGGTTTCTGCTGCCCCCTTCTGTTATCTGTGATGGACTTGTCAAGAGCTGGGAAATCTGTGTAATTGGTTAAGTGATTAAAATGACTGATTGAGTGACGGAGCAAAGTTAGATAGGAACAAAAAAAGTATTTTTGGACAGAGGGAGGGAAAGGGGGAAAGGGAGAGGGGGAGAAATAGAGAGAGAGAGAGAGAAGGAGGTGTAGCAGATTAAAGGGGATGACAGTGACAGGGTGAAAAGTTAGGGAGCAAGAGGAGATATCCGAGTCCAAAAGCTATTATCCCCCTCCGTCCCAGTTTGTCCTAATCAGAGGTGCAGATTAAACTGGCAGCACACCGACCAAGACAAGCGTCTACTCAGAGGAAAGCTTGTGAGAATTAAATTCACCTCTGAACCTCCCTCCCATCTCTCACACACACACACACCACACATACAGACCTTCACGGGTACAACTCTCCAAGTAACATCGTCCCACACAGGAAAGCCTAAAATGAGATGGGGGGGGGGGGCTCGTGTTTCGCATGAGAAGGAACACGCCACACTGCTTTGTATTCACCTCGACAGCAGGCCGGCAGTAGTCTGAATCACTGTCAGCAGCATCGCTAACGTTCAGGGCTCTTCTCGCCCACAAGCCTTCTTCAGCAGACGATGACTACGCCCTCGATTCCGGAATATTAAGAGTTCGATTACTACTGTATGCCAGAGGCAGGAGAACGTGTCTGTGTTCAAGCTCTCATTAGGACTAATCAGCAGAACGACCTTCACAGGGGAGCAAAGGGCACTGTCGGAAACTGGCACATAATTTCCTGCATCTAAATAGAAATGAGATTTTTTTTTTTTTTCTTAATTTCCTCTGACCTTCAAGCTTGGCTGTTGTCTGCTGCTCAGGAGATAGACTGGGATGAAGAGATAGACCAAGGAGAAATACCAAGCAGTTTTGCTCATTTGAAAGCAAATAGGGCTTTTGGAGCTAAAAGCGTTTAGGCTTTGCAAAGCAACACTACCACATTTGTGTCATCCTTCTCCTTCGGCCGTTTGGAAAACAGGCAGAGTTCAACAATAAAGGACTAAAGATGTACATGTACATATTTTTTTTTACTACTGATTTGTTGTTACAACATGTAACACAACATGTAACAGTCTACAGTACATACAGTATTTCCCCTCTAGGTGAATATCTGAATACAGATATGCATTCACACATAGCCTTTTGTGTTGAATATACAGTGATATTCGATATCTGGCCTACATCTATTAAAATGAACAAGGACAACCCTGTCTGTGTGGGTATAAGGTATTCTATGCCAGCCAAAGTAAAAAGCAGTCATTGACTTTGAAGGTTCTTGCTGTGAGGAGCATATTTATGTTTAGAGCTCACAATAATTTTAAAGTCATAGGCATCTATGAATTGACGACCAATTAGCAACACAATTTTCCAGTCATTGGGCATGTATACCATCTAAGAGTGACACAGACACACACCAACTTCCATCTGTTCTTCAATTCAGTCAACACAGTGGTGTAAATATTTTGACAGAGGGTGACCACTATGAGTGACAGGCCTTTTCTTATGACACACCCCAACTTCATACCAAGCCTATAGGGCACTTCACACACCCAGCAGTTGGAGATAGCCCGAGGCAGTAGGCTACAATTCCAATAAAACATGGTATATTTACTCAGCGGAGTATAGACACAGTCATCAAATATTTACACTATACTGTACCTAGGATGACTCATTCACTATTCCGATGCTGGAATTCAGCAGAAAGAAAAATGGAATAACTTGGATATCACTATGACGCAGCAGGAATGCTTTTGTGATGGGCCTGGCGAATCCCATTACAAAGAACATCTGCGGTAATCTCTTCTGTGTGTCCAGACGGATGATCCCCCTAATCTGGTTTCAAACCGTCACAAGCCAGATTACAGGCGGGTGGTTTGAGAGTAATCAATCACCTGACAGGCGTATAATTACAGCAAGGGGACCGTCTTACCTTGGGAGCAGACGACACGATTAATACAAATTTGGAGCCAAGTAGAATATCTAATTGAAATCCATGAATTTCCACACTTTCACACGCACACACAAGCTCTCAATTTGCCTGCTTTGATGTGATTTGATTAACAGTGGCTGGGAAAAAGGATTTCACTGCTGGCACATGCTGCCACTCAGTGGATGAAAGTAGACACTGCACCTGCTTGGATGTAACGCCCTCTCACGCATATCCTTAGGCTGTGTCTCTACCTGCAATTAGTTCACCAAAACAAACAAGCAAACAAACATTCACTAAAAAGGTTCATTAGGCCTACTGATATTTAGTCTTGTAAGAGCTTTATAGTTTTCTAAGGCCAGATAAGGTAAACTGTTAGTAGGCTACCTGAAGTTTCGGCTACTTTGCCTCTGCAGCCTTCATCAGAGGCGTCACGTGATGTTGCTGTGACGACGTCTGTAGTGAGTTCTATGGAAATGATGAAGGCTGCAGAGGCAAAGTAGCCGAAACCTGTCAGGTACAAACAATTTACCTTATCTGGCCTTAGAAAACTATAAAGCTTTTATATAAGGAACTAACATTAACCATTTCCCCACAAAATAGGATTAACATCTGCTGTCTAAGTTAATATCTTCAGAAACGCACTGTAAATGTCCATCTTGGACTTAACACAGGCGATTCCAACAATTAACTGATCGAGATGGCTGAGGAGTTGTGCTAATCAGCCAGCTGGTTTAGTACATGATTGGAAGAAGTTATGCAACCTTTTTTCTGAAGGTGGACTTTTAAATGTCTCTTTGATTTAGGCTTGGGGTCTGATTTGGCCTTTGACTCTGGAGACTTTGCATTGCATAGGCATCATTATGTTTACTTTGCAGTGGGCGGGCACTTTGTGTGAGCTGCAAACCTATTGGCTGTGCCTTCAATATCCATTTGCTGAATGGATGCTACAAAACTTGGTGGAAGAAAACCGAAACCTTTGGAGAGTAGCCTGACTAATACTACTGTACAGGGGTCTCCAACAGGTACAGTAGCTCCCCATCTGCTTAAGAGTAGCTTTCCAAAGGGTCAAGACAAGTGTAAATAAATCTGATAACAGTCAAAAAGTGTTGAACTTGCTAAAATGTATATGAAAACCAAAATCAAAAATCTCTTGTCTTTTATGGTACAAAATGATCCCATTTTGTGGAGGTACTACTGTAGGTGGCACTAGCTTGGCTAACTCTTGTTGTAAATGATTCAAGGCCGTGCAGGACTGTGGATGGAGATGGCTCTGTCTAGATGGCTCTTCTGTGAAATGAAACACAACTACAGGCATTCTGCCATGTGGTTTTATTCTTGATTTGAGAAGTGATCGCACTTTGATCCTGACAGAAAAAAAAAACACATTGCTCCAGTCTCAAAATCCAACAACCACATATTTTTCAAAATAAAAAAATGGACCTTTTGCCAATCCTCCTTGTTTAAAAACAAACAAACAAAAAAAAAAGTTAAAATTTTGCACGTAAAACACCTCCTTTAATTCCGAAACTTAAAAACCGAGAACCAACAGTCATCGTGGAGGAAACCACATTGAAGTTTAAATTTAAATCAGTACTGCAACAATCCCAGGGCTTCTCTTTATTTTCCATAGTCTTCCTCAGATTGCAGGCTTTCCCATTTCACATTCCTATTGCACATTAACCATTAACAACTGCTTCTCTGATCAGAAGAAAGAAAGGAACAAAAAAAAAAAAAAAAAAAAACACACACATTCCCTCTTTTTTTCTCCTCAGTATGGACTTGATAAAAGTGCTCAGTTCAAAAACAGTGGTTGGGAACCACTAGATCTCTATTCTGCCACTACTATGCCATCTGAACAAAAACAATGGCAAACAGCTAGAATGGGGCCTTTTATTCTTAACCTTTTTGTCTTTGTCTTTAGCAACATGATAAAACTAAGATTTGTTTTTTAAAAAATAAAATAATAAATAAAAGCAGCAGCTTTGTCGAGTTCTCTAATATTGAATGGGATTCCAATGAAACATTCTTTTCTTTTTTCTTTTTTTGTTAAATCAAGTTCGGCTTTAAGGCCTGAACTGTGAGAGGGAGGAGGAAAGAAATGAAAAAAAAAAAAAAAAAAAAAATTAAAAATAAAAAATGTCCCTCTCCCCCCACATCTCTCATTCTCATAAACGACCTCAGGACGACACATGCAGCCAACAAACTCTAGAGGGAGATGACCGGCTGAAGTGGTTTGGGAAATTCTGTGGAGTTCAATCCACTTACAACTGTTTAACTGAGCACTCTGCTCACCTACACCATGATTCTACAACTCGACAACACAGGAACAAAAGGCTTTTCCCCTTCATCTCAACCACTTGAGTTCAGCCATCGCCCCCTAGTGTCTTGGAGGCTGCATGCGGCCGTGTCCTGCCTCTCTCAGTTGCCTGCGTCGGGGGGGTTGGGCCAGGGCTCAGAGCTGCGGCGGGACAGGGTGGGCCGCCACATGTTCCAGGGGTTGTAGGTGCGGCTCAGCTCCACGGGGGACGTCCCGCCGTGTCCCACGCTGCCCACGGCGCCCAGAGTGGGCGAAGCGCAGCCGCTGTCGGTGGGGGGTCCGATGAGGTCCGAAATGGGCGAGGTCGGGGCGGAGGAGGGGGGAGGGACGGTGTCTCCGCTGGTGGACCAGATGGAGGGGCTGAAGGGGACGCCGGTCGACCACAGGCTGCTGTTGCTCAGGATGGACTAGAGAGGGAGGGGGAACAAGCAGACATCCAGTTAGGCCAGGCAAAGCAGCAGTGCTCAATGAGAAGACCTCCCAATAGCCAGCGCTGCATTATCTGGATGGTTGTTCAAAATCCATACTATGACCAAACGGTTACAGCCGATTTCCCTGCTCCACTAAATACTGCAGGAGCATAACTACGAGAGGGGAGGGGAGTGCAGAATTCCATTGTGACCACATTAAATCATATTAATCCATGAATGCCAAAAGGCAACACAACACAAAACAGCTCATTCATAATGAAAGATGTGGCAGTAGGCTGGGAGGTGCTATACTATTGTCAAGGCACAGAGCAGGCATTCTCTCCTCTGCTCAGGTAGAGAGCTAACTCACAGCACACTGTAATGTGGGCTGACTGTTGGGGGTCGGTACCGTGGTGGGCGTGGTGGGTCCGGATCCGGAGCTGCTGGGCCAGGAGTGGAGCGGGTCGGTGGGAGTGCCGGGGGCGGCCGCCCAGTACGAAGGCGAGGAGCAGCTGAACTCTGACCAGCTCTGGGGGGGCTCGCTACACTTGGGGGTTGTCATGCCGCTGAACACTGCAGCGGCAGAAACAACAAACACACACACGCACACACGGAATATTGTGTTGATGAGGATGTTAAGAAAAACAAGAGCACATCACACCACTCACAATATGGTCTATAGGCACAGGAGGAGTTCACTGGAACACCTAGATGCTCCAAAAAGGTGCATTAAAACATTCACTATTTTTTCCCTCTCAGAGGCCATAAAGCTATTAGCTTTTAGCAATGTAACGATCCTATTCTTAAATTGCATACTGCCTCTGACTGACTTGTATGTAACTGAACAGCATCTATCACCATTAAAAACACAGTTCGATACCTGCCACAGTTTGATATATTCAAAGAAGCTTAAGTGTGGTTACCTCCTGATAGATTGAAGGTGTTGCTGGGCCCAAACGCAGAGAAAGAGTTGGCGGAGCTGAAGCTTGGACTGCTGGCATTCCCAATGGGACTCCACAACCCAGTGCTACAATATGGAAGACGACACAGAGCATACAGTTTTCACTTTAGATTTAAGCTTCTCCATTTCTGATGGGACTCAGAGAAGTCATTGCTTTGGAGAACAAGTGTAAAAGTTCATGACTTCTATAAATTTAAATATAATTTACACTCGATGCGTATGCTGGCATTGCGACTTGCGGCACTGACATCTTGCAGTAGCCATACATGCAAATCACGTAGGACAGTGCTGAAAATAAACTCTTTCTGGAGGTACATTCTGTCAGGGACTACAGAAGGCCTGTGTGTGTGTACTGTATGTGTGTGCGTGTGTGTGTGTGTGTGTGGTTGTAGAATGCCTTGTAGGGGCTTTTAGAGGGTGGGGACCTCTGTGCTCTGCTGATGGAGGCAGTGTGCAGGGCCCTCACCTGTCCGATCCATCACTGTCCACAGAGGTGGTGTGGGACACCTTGCCCAGGGTGTCCGTTCTGCTGACCGCAGCTTTGGCCAGACTGCTGCCACCTGACACACACACACACACTATTAATACGAGATCCAAATAAGTCACTTGTGTATATTATTAGTTTATTTTATCAGCTGCTTATCAGAATGCAAGAACGCACAGCTACTTGAACAATACACACACACACACACATATACACACACGCACGCAGCACACGCTTGCATGCACACACAGAGCCCTTATCAGTACAAGTGTGATAAGCTTTTCAAATACACCACAAAAGGTATCAGTCTGTATGTGATTTTATTACACAACTTCTGTATTCAAATGCGCTGCTGATATCCTCGGCTTGTCTTACCTGGGCTTTTGTCGTAGCCGGCTGCAACCGCGGCGAAGGTAGGGTTACCGTTCTGACCCGGCAGAGACACCGACTTGGTGAGCTTATTCTTAGCGCCAGTGGAGGCCTTGGAGCCAGTCTCACTACAGCCAGACAGAGAGAGAGACAGAGAGAAAAAGAGCGAGAGCAAGAGCGAGAGAGAGAGAGAGAGAGGGAGAGGGAGAGAGGGAGAGAGAAGAAAAACCTTGAAACTAAGAGTAAATCACTCCGGAGTCCGGATGTTTCTGGTTGTTGAAAAAGTGAAGCCAACTTTTGCTAATGAGATGTGGTGGCCTTGAGGCTTCTTCTCACTTATATTAAAGCAGAATTCTGATGACTGCAGTTACTGACAGGATTTGCGATATGTAGGTTTTTATTTCAATGTGTGTATGTTCTTTAGATGTGCAAAGGCATATTGTAAAGCACTGCATGCTTATGGCTTCGTCTCCACAGTACAGAAACCAAGCCTGTCTCAAGCCTTCTCTCTAACTTGTCCTTGAGTGTTTCAGATGTACTGCAAGTCATGGCAATGACACTGATGAATGAGCATGATTATCACAAATGATCATCACTCATGGTAATTACTAGAGTTGGGGTGTGTATGTGTGTGTGTATGTACGAGTGAGCGAGCGAGCGTGTGTGTGTGTGTGTACTTGTGTGTATGCATACGTGTGTGTGTGTGTATGTACGAGTGAGTGAGTGAGCATGTGTGTGTGTATGTGTGTGTATGTATACCTGTATGTTTGTGTGTACGTGTATGTGTGTGTGTGTTTGTGTCCATCAGGGTCTGTTCTCACCTGCCGGTGTGGAGCACACTGCTGTAGGTGCCTCTGGGGGTGAGGCCGGGGGAGGAGGGAGGAGGGGGGGAGCAGGAGGTGCGGG
>JASCQY010015560.1:0-10271 GCA_030264315.1 Sardinella tawilis
TAGTTCGCTGCTCCTTGGCTGGGTATCCTTGGAGGTCTCCCTCCCCAACACACACACACACCCTTTTCCTTTTCCCAGTGTGAGCTGTTTGAGCAGCTTATCTTGGGAAGAGAGGGAGGAGGGAGCAGTGTGGCTGGCTTATGCATTGCACTCCGGAGACAAAAGACAGCAAAGCCAAAGGAAACTACAGTAGGAGGGTACAGTGGGCTACTTCTCCAATGTTGACCACATAATCAGAAGAGAGGGAAAAGTAGCCAGAAAGGTCAAAGCTGACAAGAGTGTTGGAATTAATTGGTGCAGCGCAGTGCAAATCTCTCCCCTGCCTCTGTCCTCTGCCGTGAGTCGGCTCCTCACAGCTCCCCATATGATGAGTCATTTGATGTGGGATGAACAAGAAGAAAAAAAAAACAGAGAGAAGACCGTGAAGAAACGCAGGCAGCTGTCCTTAACCTGACAATCCAGAGCGGTTTTGCTGAGGCTCGCTCAGCGACAGACAGTGCTGCCACACAATTGCAGTGCAGTGTGTATACTGTAAGGGTAACAGTTGTGGGTTAATTGCATGTAAGAATTGCCCCGTTCCAAGAGCGCACGGCATGCGTCTTGAGGTGTATTCTGAGCGATGTGGAGTGCAAACAAGCTGTGTGGCAGGCCTGTGCGGCAGAGATGTGACACCATGCAGAAAATCCTTTGTGCATGCCCTGCCTCAGACAAAGCGGCTCTGCCCCACAGGCCTCTGTGGCTCAACCAATACAGACATGGAGCAAAACATTTGCTTGCCTGCCTGCCTGCCTGCCTGCCAGCCTGCCTGCTGCACATTCCCATCTTGAGGGAGTGGGAGAGGGCGCGAGGGGGGGGGGGGGGGGTAGTGTTTCAACAAACATACATTGTTTTCAACTTGAGTTTTTTCTCCATTAATTATCAAATGCCAAACTTCATCCAATCCTCCTCGCGGCGTCGGCTGTTCATGCATCACGGCACTCTGTGGCTACTAGCTGTTTGCCCCCCCAGTCAGGCCCAACACTGGCTCAAACGCAGACATCCGACACTGCTATAAACAGACACATATCGGACAAGGCCACTTCCAATTTCACAGATACAGGCCCTCAAGTTACTAAGGCAAAAGCAGGGCGCAATCTGTGGGAAAAAATTATCTGCTCTAAGAGTTCCACCAATCTTCGAGGGGGAGAGTGGAAAAAGGCTCGGCACTTCATTTAAATCGAACACTCCTTTTCGTCAATAAGGGATTTCCAAGGTTAATGCATTCTCTGCTTCCACTCTCTGTAAAATGATTGGGATAATTAGATTTTTTTTCCACCTCTCTTCTTTAAAAACCAAGCATGTTTACCTTTAGGCTTATCACACAGAAGGTCAATAGTGTTTTTTTTTTTTTTTTTGTAAACAGACTGGAATGCTTTTTTTTTTTTTCTTTTTTGCCTTTTCTTGCACTTTAGGCTCCTGTAGGGGTCAGAGAATCATGTCAGCACAGCTCTCTGTTTAATTCTATTAAGCACAGGTTGAACCTCCAAATTAAAATGCAAATTACCTCCAGAATAAAGGCAGGGGAGAAATGAGATAAGGCATAGTCTTTCCTTTCACTGCTGGAACGGTTTCAAAAGTAAGAGCGCTTCTTTCCCCTAAAGTGTACAGCGTACAGTAGCTGGCTGCTCGGGGAACAAAGTGGATGAGAATGCAGTGTTTCACAGGGAGAAATAGCCTGTTCTTTAGACAATAAAGACAAGCAGTGTTTTGAAAGTCGCTTGTGTGCCAGTTTTTTTCTTTTCTTTTCTTTTTTCTTTTTTAAAAAAAGAAAAAAAAACTTGATATGCAGCTGTGGATTATTTCAACACTAAGCAGGAGTTTATACGAGGACAGATAACGCTGTTGCTATGCAGGCGTCCTTGTCACTTGCAGAAGTGGTCTTGACACAGTGAAAAATTGCTTATTTGCTCGCGGTGTTTCCATTATCAAACTGATATGTTGTTTCATTTCCTGTGGACAGTATTGTTAGTCAGCCCCTAGTTTAACTCACCTTGCTATTTGAAGATCAAATGTTTTAATCCTGTCACTGCTTAAAAGCCTATTGACCCTTCCTTTTTCATCTTGGAAGAAAATTTCGGAGTATTGCAGTCCATAGCCCAGTTGTTTGAGGTCACCAAGTGTGGTTGCCATGACAAACAAAGACAGTTTGGTACTACATAGACCAAAAAACGGAATGGCAACTAATTCTGAACATGGCAAGGAATATAAACTGAAAGTGAGTTATGCCTCATTCATAAATTTTTTACAGTTATTTGCTCACTAGGGAATAAACCTACGCTAATTAGACAATAGCTGACTATAATTGAAAGATGAAATCTGATTTCAAATCATTGTGAAAAACATTCTTTTGTGTTTTTTGACGTTTTAATGGATCTCTTGTTCTGATCCATAAGACCATAACCAAAAGGTCAAAATTGTATGGTGATCCCAATGGAATGAAAAATGTTATGCGTAGGAATGCAAATATCCATGAGAACATTAAGGTGACTGTGCTAATCTCACCAGCTGATGCGCAGCATTGGTAACTTCCGTTGGTGCAGGCAGTTCTGCAGTATGGATGTACCTGTCATGTCCTGCCCTGGTTTATGAAGTGTCCTCCAGTCATTGATTACAGCACTTTGGGCTTGACAAATGAAGCCAAGGTGTAACACAGGCACCGCCCGTCAACACTCCTCCAAACCGACTTGGGTGTGTGTATCTAAGCTCCCACCGTAGCCTACCTGCTGTGTGACTCACCGAGCAACTGTCGCCAAACACACTCTTCGCCCGAAGCTACACCGTGTAAACTCCTCCCAATCCGCTCAGCAAAAGCTGTGAAGACAAGCCCAGATAAAAGTAGCTGTGAGACACAGCTAGCCTACAATAGGGGAAGGCAGGGGCGAGTGGGCTACTGCTGTAAATAGCACGCTCTTCCGCTGACAACTAGGAGTTTGTCATGGTTTGCATAATGGCTGGGCTTGTCATCTCTCTCTCTCTCTCTCTCTCTCTCTCTCTCTCTCTCTCTCTCTCTCTCCGACAAATCCACTTACAGATTCTTTTTTTTTTTATCCAACGTTTTGGATAATGGTTTCTTTTCCACTACCACAAACAGTCTGCAGGTAACCAAAGGGTGATGCCAAAATTGAATATCCAACCTTCACATGCGTACTGTAGCAACACATAGATACATACATAATACATCTACTGTAAGTCTGTCGGTTGGTGTTGTGTTTGTAGCCAGAAATCCAGGCATTTTACAGTAGATGCTTTGCATCCTCTCTCCTCTTTTATTTTCGTCATGTCTCCATCAAAATATTCCAGTGGAGGCACTGTAGGTTTGAGAGGCTGTTCACCGAATGATACTTTTCATTTAATATTAAGAGCAGAGTACAGAAATATCTCCCCGCGTGCCTGTGCTCCACTCCCTGGTGGATTGCCTCTCCTCCAAATACTCCCCCACACTCCTCTTCTCCTCCTCTCTTCTCGTTTTTTTTTTTTTCTAGGAGGGGTTTGCTCTGTTCTTTTTCCCGTGGCTTATCCACCTATGGGGGGATGTCAGAATCTGGGCGATAACAGCATGATGGGAAAGGGTGGTTGGAGTGTTATCACTTCTGCCAAGCTTTTGGAAGCAGCCGAGGTGTCATAGAGAGAGAAGCTCTTATCACACCGGAGGCTGAGGAAGAGGAGGAAGTGTGTATGGGAGAGACGACAGTGAGAGCAAGAGAGAGAAAAAGTCAGAGAGAGAGAGAGAGAGAGAGAGAAAAGGAAAGAGAGAGAGAGAGAAAAAGAAAGAAAGAGGGCGAGAGAAGCCACAGCAGGTGCTTGGAGAGACACTGTGCTGCTCAACTCCCTGGCCTATACCTTTGCCTCACCTTTAACTGATACTCACATTACCATTCCGAAGCGCTGACCTTTTAGCTTCCGTCACCAAAAGGAGGGGGATGCGGCATAATCACAGCCCTTTAGTCATCCCAAGGACGATTAGAAATTCACTCTGGGACAGAGGGGAGGTGAGCGTGGCTCTTTGATGACTCCCTGCCTGCATGCGGTTCGGCAGGCCGCTAGTATCGGCAGTGGAGGCGCGGCGTGCGTCTGAATATAGGTCACTCTGAGCCCTGGGGCGCCATCTTCCATCTGGGCCGGCTCCTTTAAAGACTTAGGGTGTGCTTCATGTGCGTAAAGAAAACAGCTTGGAAAGGGTGTGTTGTCATGTCCACCATCCACTGCTCAGCTCACCCTCGACAGGTTATTTCATGTGAAAAATACATCTGTGTGTGTGTGTGTGTGTGTGTGTGTGTGTGTGTTGGGGGGGGGGGCGGGGCCGCTAACAACAGAACAGATAGTAGCAGGGCCTGAAATGTGAAATGGATTTGGCTTTGTTCTGGCAAGCTGCCATGCCAGATCGCCTCTGAGTCTGCACTGGGCCAGGTCATTTATATGGAGGCCAGTAAATATATAGCAACAACTGTCAAACACTGGAGACAAATACGTGTGCTGGTGAACGAGCATCTGCGTTTGGAGTTCCCTTCCTCCCCTTATCATTCACGATATTAGCATCGATATTAGCATCGATATTAGCATCGATATTAGCATCGATATTAGCATCGATATTAGCCAATCCTCCAGCGATCGGTAGAACGACATACTATGGAGCAGATTGAACCAATAACCAAATAACACATTTCGAAAAAAGCAAGGAAGCAGGGACTGTAATTCAAAGCTGGTCCATCAGTCGTTCAAGCCTGAGACCCGCAGGGTGAGTGAGTGTCTGACATTGGCCAGTGAGTCTGCCCTGTGCTGAGGGGGGAATCTTGTTTGCTTCTGTGTAGCCATCTGATATCAGTCTGTCGAGCCAGCTGACACGAGTTTAGTTCCCAAGTGATCTGACGTCAAAGGTCGTAGATAGCCTGAAGACAGCATGGAGGCTTAACCTCTGTACCGAATCCCCCCAACCCCCAACCCCCAACACCCTCTCCCATCCCCCAGCCCATCATTGGGCTTAAAGTGGAGGTCCTCTCCCCTGGTCAGACCCAAGGGGATTCACTTAACAAACAGCCAGGGCCAGGAATGGAGAGAGCCTAAAACCACAGCCACCATCACCCCCACCACCACACACACACACACACACACACACACACACACACACACACTACCACCCCTCACACACACACACACACACACCACCACCACCACCCCTCACCACACACACACACACACACACACACCACCACCACCACCACCCCTCACACACACACAAACACACACACACACACCACCATCACCCCTCACACACACACACACACACACACACACACACCACCACCACCACCACCACCCCTCACACACACAGACACACAGACACACACACACACCCCACCATCACCCCTCCTTTTTTGTTTTCTCTGCAGCATTTTTATTTGTCCCAACAGCTGGAGCGAGTCACTCTGATGTCCCTGCACTTTAATTTGCAGGAGCGCTGGGGACTGCACGCTCGTACGTGATCAGAGCTGCACCTCCAGTTAAATAACCTTTGCCGTCCTCGCCACCAATCTGGCGCTCGCCATTACATGCTGCAGTAATTGCCACAGCACTTCCTACTGATGGCCGCAGCCTGATGTTTTGCTGTGTGCTACGGAGCCTCTGCGATAGAAGCCTAACCTTGACTCGGTTTTTCCTCCCTCTCACTGGGTATTAGAACTCTTAAGGATGCTGTGTGGCCTTCAAGGTGTGTGTGTGTGTGTGTGTGTGTGTGTGGGGGGCGCACATTGTGTTGACAAGGCCTCAGGCGGAGAGTGGCTAGAAGAGTAGTATTTCTTGTGTTTTATATTGTTGAAGTTAATTGGATAAGTTGAACAGAAAGAGGAGAGTATGGGATTTGATATTGAGAGGAAAGGAAGTAATTCTAGATAATAATATCGAGAGCAAAAGGGAAAATGCAGTAGATTTAACTGACTGTGCTGGCAATTCAAGATGATCATTTTTAGATTATCCCATTTCAGAAACTAATGTGGTCCTCGATGTGCATTTGAATGTGCAAAGTGCTCTCCAAATATGAAAACATTTCATTACAGAGTAGATTAATAAAGTAAGGAATGTGAGACTTTCCCAGGGATAAATCCCTGGATCTCTGACACGGTGTTATTGCATTTTCTAATGGATGGCCAGAAGAGGCAGTGCAGCTGAACTCTACATCTCTGATATTGGACCCCGAAGAATCCATTCAATCAGGGCAGAGAAGAGCGCGCACAGACTCAACCGCTCCCTCAGCGTTGGTCGGCCGGTGTGGCGGGGAGAGATGGCCGTTTAAAACGAGTACAGCTGGGCTGTGCCGGGCTGAGCTGCGCCCCAAAATGCCCATGCGTGCTGCCACAGTGCTGGGGCCAGTCCTTGTTTGTTCTGGACTGCGTCTTTACAGAAGCGACTGGAGCAGGTTTGGGGGCGAGCCAGAACACAATCTGCGCCATTAATTACACAAGCCATATGGTCAACAGGGTCTAAATGCCATTTCCTGTTAGGCTCCTCGGGAGGCGCTGGAAGGCCTGCTGACATTTACACTAAGATCTCCAATCCCGCTTTAGAGCACTGCTACTCCCGTGCTAAGCCCTCCGTCTGCTCTTGTGCCTGTCTAGCCAATAGCAGAAGACACAGAGTAGCTAACTGGCTAATTGCGCTACGCATAGACTGCATTAGATGATCAGCTGGGCTCATTGCTAAGGTGTTATTGTTTCTGGTGTGCAGCAGGGAGTGTTAGCATGTGTAGGCAGCAGGGAGTGTTAGCATGTGTAGGGGACGAGAGGCAGTCATTCTAGGACACATCAGCCTGTGGACTTGCAAATGTTGATGGCGTGTTTAAGTTGCATGGAAGGAGGTGGCCCTGTTGTGCAATTAATTTTTTATGTTCCCCTTGATTTCTAGGTAACACATTAATTCCTGGTCTGAAACAGTGAAGCCAGCAAAAGTTCAGTTTAGGGCCTCGTCATGTTTAATTCAGGATGCAAAGGACCTTTAAAGCCCCCCTCTGAAATAATTATTCCAGATCTTTCATTTTTACAATTAAAATTTCAAGGCAACATGGTGTGAAAGTCTCCCGTCTACAGGGACCATTGCAGCGAAGAGACGATAGACCTTTTCTGCCTCACGAATGCTTGTGTGAGCCTTACTTTGCCCAAGTCTGCCTGTGTTTTGAAATATGCTCTCAATCGCTGTGCATTCTCTGCTGTGGTAATGCAATAAGGACAGAGGGACATGAAATGTGGACATAAAAGCCATTATTGCCCAGCTTGAGGGAGGCACTAGGCCCGTCTGGGGACAAACCACTGTAGAGGAGGGGGTGGGAACGTTATTATTAATAGAGAGGAATGATGGGTTTGGTGAAGGCTAAGGACTTGGTGGGGGGGGGGGTAATATCATATGTCAAACCTTTTGAAATGTGTAAAGCATTTGCATTCTGCTGGTTGGAATGTTGTAGGCCTATAAAATCTGATGCAGGCCCTGTATAGTCAAGCTCCCACAAATGTGCACAAAAAATGCATGCACAGCCATTTATGTGTTCAAGAAAGCTTTCCTCATCTTTGTCAAATGCACAAACACACCCTCAGCCGCCAGGCTGGTTCTGCAGGATTCTCCTATCGCTCACCGTCTCGCTCTCCCTCTTTCATGTGTGCTCACACATGCAGTACAGTACACACGCATACAAACACACACACACACACATACACACCCTCTCACACACCCCCTTACATGCACAAACGAAAACATAAGGAAGCACTGGTTTGTCCACTACGACAGATCCTTCCTGTGCCTGAAGCGCGCATGCTGTTGTGTTTGACGATGAGCAGAAGCTATGTTGCATGTCGCCTCCACAACGTTGTTCTTAAGCCTCCTCTCCCTGGTCTCTTCCAGCCCGCCCCTGCACCGAGGGAACTGCAGGCCCATACGCTTCGAGCCACCCATGCTGGACTTCCACGAACAGTAAGTGACCCACGTGCCAGAGCAGTCACTCTCTCTCTCCTCGGGCCTCGTCCTGAGCACTGCCCACCACATTACACAGACGTCTGCTCGGCTCTGCTCTGCTCTGCTCCCAGCCTCCTGGTTGTAGTCAGGTTGAAGTCTGGCGTTTCAGCTCAGTCGATGTGGTCATATGGAGATCGTTAACATCAGTCGTGAGCATCCATTGTTTGGAGATGGCAGTTACATTACATTAGGCCTAGTTGTCAGGTATACTGTAGATCAGGTAATCAAGTGTAGTTCAGTTTGCTGATCTCTACTTGGTGGATTTTGTCTTTTCATCTATTTATCTTTCCAGTCCCCTCTCTTGTGCACTGCACTGTGTAGTCTTGGCTGTTGCAACGTCTGCATTGTCGAGGAGCGCCTGAGGTGCTACTGTATGCCCTGAAATAGACTCGCTTTGCTTCAGTTTGTTAGTGGCCATGGCTTGAGATTTGATTTGGCAAAGTCATGCTCTTCCTCAATTGGTGGGTCTTTGGTTTGAGCAGAGACAGTGTTTGTGAAATTATTTTGTTTGTTTTTGCATATCTGTTTTGGCACCACCTCAAGCCTACAGTATAGCAGTTTGTTATTGTGAAAAGCTAGTCATCGCTGAACACATTTGGTTAGTACTGGAGGGCTTCACAATGGAAATTAGGTGAAAGGGAATGCACCTATTTGTGCCTAAACAGTATGTGTTTTAATACTCAGCTTGCTATTTTTGAGTTCTGAAAAAGTTTTTTTTTTTTTAATCGAGCCAACTTCTTTGCATTTAGTGTTTCCTGTTGAAAGTTGTGATTATCGTATGTTTGGAGGTGTGTGTGTGTGTGTGTGCACGCATGTGTGTGAGTGCATTTTTTTCCCTAAAGTTCCACATTAGGAAGGCAAAAATGTGTACTAGCCAGATCCTGTTTATTAGCCATATGGAAACTGGAAAATTGGCATTTCTGTCTAATCTTTTTACTTGTAATTTTTTCTATCAGAAATAGCAAATACAGGTGGTAGGCCTACAGTACATGTACAGTTTTCCTAAAGGCCGCCTTTGTATGTGAGATTTGATCCTAGAACAAAGTAAGGCAGTGGCCTCTGTATCCAACCACATCCTGTAGTTCGTCCTGAACCCAGCAGATCTTTTAAAGAATGTCACAGCAGACCTCCACAGAAGTGCAACTTTTTTTCGCAAGTTTGTGTTGAGTCTCGGCAGACAAACGGCCCATCAGTCACAACGAGAATCAGCAAATTGCCAACAGGAAAATGAAGCCCTGCTTGCAGTATATGGCTTGAGTCAGTCTTTTATTTGTTTATTTGCGTCATATTTTTAAAAAACTTCTAATGCGCTGTGCATAATTGGAAAATTGATTCAGAAGCAAAACACAGCCATTCCCTTTTTTTTTGGACCTTTTAGTGGAGACCACAATTGGATTAAACATTGTTCCACTGGGACCAGCCATGAGCCCTGCAAAGGCAATAACTAGCTGAGCAATAAGAAGTGGTCTCGTCGTGATTTGTTTGTCTGTGCCAGCATGCAGAGCACACAGTGCCTCACAGCCAGCAGCGCATGCTCTTTGGCGGTGTGAGTTTCATTTTTATTTCACAAATAGCCCACAGATAAGAGGATCCCTCCTCCTCACCACATAAAAGAAGCCTTTCAACACTCCCCTTGTCATGCTTTTATTTTGTTTTTGTTCGTCTTCCCCTTTCGGAGAAGTGATAAGCCCCTAACAACGGTAAGTCCTGTCTCTGAACCGAAGTCCCAGTCCAACAACAGCCTGTAGCTTGTGCTCCAGGTCGGTCTGTGCATGTCCCGACTTGTACTCCCTTCGGTCCCCTCCCAGAAACGAAAGGCCAAAACAGGCCTTTGCGGGATGAACCTCTTAGAAACTGTTACTATCTGTGAGCTCAGTGTGTCGGCCTGCGTTCATTTCTCCAAGCACTGGGTGCGTCTTTACTGCTGACTCATAAGGCCTACAGATCTCCGCATCAGAATGTCAAAATGAGGCAATTGAATGCTGTTGTCATTAATAATGAATGTGAACTGGAAACAGGAGATGTGGAAGTGTTGTTGTTGAAGAGTCTGTTTGACATCTGTAAAGTTCATACCTTTTGCATAGTGATATTTCAATAGGAATACTTGGGGTGTGCTTGTGTTTGTGTTATTCTTCAATGCATACTTGGATACACCCAATCTGATCTCTCTCTCTCTTTCTCTCTCTCTCTCTCTCTCTCTCTCTCTCTCTCTCTCTCTCTCTCTCTCTCTCTCTTTCTCT
>JASCQY010015586.1:0-10270 GCA_030264315.1 Sardinella tawilis
GTGTGTGTGTGTGTGCGTGTGTGTGTGTGTGTGTGTGTGTGTGTGTGAGTGTGTGTGTGTGTGTGTGTGTGTGTGTGAGTGTGTATGTGTGTGTGTGTGTGTGTGTGTGTGTATGTGTGTGTGTGTGTTTGTATATGCCCCATATGTATGTTTATATTATGCACATATGCAAATGTGTGTGAGTGAGTCTGACATGCATCACTACAAGCAAGGCAGGGTCTATCTATTTCAGCTGGCCCTTGATTAAGTCAGTTCCCTACTGAAATGGCTTACACAGAGCCAGTGAATCAGATGTTATCAGAAAAGTTTACTGTAGACTATTATAACTCCAGGAACAAGTTGTGTGCCCTTGATGAAATATACAGTGGGTACATTCATTTCAAGGACACTTCCAGAGAGGCAGATAGTAGTTGGTGAATGGCGGTCCTTTCACATAGCGTGATGAATGGCAGAAGACTGAGCCATGTTCGCTAAGGAAGCCTCAAGCTCACTTAGACAAAAACACGGAGACCAAGTTCTAGTCCAAGTGTTGTTTTACTTCAGAAAAGAGATCAAATCAGGGATCTATCGGGTCATGAAGAGTGTTCTTTAAATGAACAGCAACAACCAAAAATTCACTCTGGGGTATTTCTGATGGCAACAAGGAAATGCAATAATAACCATGAAAGCATTGAGAAAATCGACATTTTCTTCACAAATAAAACATGACTCACAACACTATGCAGCTGAGATATTTCCTTATCATCAAACTATTCAATAAATGTCCTACCTCAGTCAGCACATACGTCACAACTCCAGTCTTAATGTTGTAAATAGTATACAAGTGGGGGTGTTCATCTTCTGAACACAGAGCAAGTCGACATTCTAATTGGTGTTTTGTCTGTGGTGTAGGACTATTAAAGCATACAGTGGCATGACATCTGTACACACAAATTATCTTTAGGGCCCTCAAGGATGAGCATTTGAGGTGATTCCCTCCATTAAAACACACATTAAAACACACATTAAAACGCTTCTGTGGGGAAACCAGGAGAGGTCTATTTGTTTTGAATTGACGTAGGGCCCACAATGAAGATTTTATCGACTGACAGTGGTTTGTTTACTGAAGATAGGCTATGTTGTATTGGATGATGCATGGCAGTTCCGTCACACTCTTCACATGATATATAGACAGTTTACTCATGACAGGCTTTGTTTGCCAGACCATATTACTTATCAGTGCAATATGTATTGTCTCCTATAGAGTAAACATCTGTATTCATAGTAAGAAAACGATGAGTTATTTAGAGCACCAAGAGTTAATACCTGTATGTATCAATTTAAATCTCTTTACTCATTTCATTTTTCTTTCTTCTACAGTACCTTATGGTGCTTTAAAAATGGGTAGCAATTGCTTGTAAATATTTAATTTTCCAGGAGAGCAGACTACACTGGTATGGAAGTCCTCTATTAGTAATCAAAAGGACCTCCGTATGGGCCAGCAAGCACACATGGAATCCGAATTACAAGGAATCTGTGCAAGGAATCTGTGCAAGCGCTAAATAAAGCTCTGCCAATCGAAGGGACCACCTGTCTCTCTCTCTCTAGCCTTGCTCACACAGCTGCTTTGTCAGCACGACACAAGCTAATGAGTTGCTTGCCCTCACCTGAGTCTGAGTCTGCTGAGTCTCAACACCCAGAGCAGACGAGTTCTCAGCCAGGTGAAAGGAGGACGAAAGGGCGGCTGTTTTGGAGAGGAACAAACACATCTTCCTAGAAAGAGAGAGAGCCTCTCCCTCTCCCTCGTGCCCTTTAATGCCTGCTGCTGTGACAGAGGGCCTCAGAGCCAGTTTGGGGACTTTGGCCCGCTCTCTTCTGCCTGGGGCTCAAAGGACGTTATAAAGATCTAACATAAAAAGACTCTGCATGAGTGCAGTTTCACTTTTTCTCCGCAATTTATGAGCCATCGTGTTCCAAATAGATATGAAGCAGACTAAGGAGCTGAGGTATTGCTGTGCTGCCAAGAAGTGACAAAGAGGAGAAAAAAACAACCAACCAACCAACAAACAAACAAACAAGAAAAATGAGAATATTCACATGCTGCAGGTGGTCTGGCTTGCTAGAAGAATCGGGTGTCTGACTAAAATTCTGGGGATTCTCTGAGCAGTGCACACAACCAGCAGATCTGTTTCGTCTGTCGGTGCGGTGGCTTCACAACATGTGTTAGGTGATACCACTGGGGGACCTAACAGCATCTGCTCCGAATTCAGGCCTCCCAAGAGGCGGTCATAATCGAAGATCATGCTGAACAAACCAAACATATGTGCGCTAATATGTAGCAGAATGCTGATGACTGATAAACATTCCACATGCCAAGGAGTGTCATTTCCGACTGATGGCTTTTACTTTGATTTTCAGTTTCTCATTTCAACACCTAGATGTTGGTAAAAAAAAGAAATAACTTAAGGGATCACATATTTCTTGTCTTTTTTTTTTTTTTTTAACCAGCCAACGCGATTAAACAAAGCCTTCTTTGAAACTCACAAAAAAGCACAAGTACAGTAAACACATTGTCATTGATTTTTCATTGATAAGCCAAGTGGGCCTACTTCAAAGATATGAGTGGTGTTTCACTGATGATTCATTTCAACTTCTGAGCCATCGTACAACACTGCCACTTCAGGAGTAATGTGGTTCCCCCACAGCAAGATACAGAATGCATTACAGTATATGCAGATCTCACAGTATGAGCATGTACTACTATATTGTAAGCTTCAAACAGGGACAAGCACAGCGGGTCGGAAAAAAAGAATTGCCGCAGGTCTTTGTGTGTGTGTGTGTGTTTGTGTGTGTGTGTGTGTGTGTGTGTGTGTGTGTGTGTGTGAGTGTGTGTGTGTGTGTGTGTGTGTCTCTCTCTCTCTGGATGTGTATGTGTGTTTGCCTATGGGTGTGTATTTGATAAAGTGTCTGTATATAAAGAGTGGGTGGCCAGTGGAAAGAGGAAAACAGATCCATAAATTTGCAAGAAGTGGGCATTTTAAAAGCAGACTCCATCATCCATTCTTAACTTTCCAGTCATCTGGCCTTGTTCCAGTTTCTCACCACAGAAATAAACGGAATTCTCGCTTCCTGTGTGCTTTAATGGAAATTTCTGTATTGTGATGTATTTTGATACTTAGAATGTACTTAGAGTAATGTTTACCATGTTTATCTGTCTGGATGTTGATTGAGTAACCCAATTAAACTACAATTTGTGAGTTCTATTTTAAGTAACTTTGAATCATTTTGCCACACAAACTCCCACCTTAGTTGACCATAAATAGTTCAGACGACAACTGTTTGCCAGTTGTGATAACTGAAAAACTTGAAGAACAGAAGGTTGTTTACCAGCTGACACATTATGTAATCAGAGTTGGATGGTTTATGTTGACAGGGCTTTTAAAATCCCTCATGACCTCTTATCCTTTCATCTCTGACAATCTTTACAGCTTTGAGTACGTTTTACATGCATCATGAGTTCCTTTTACCTCTCTGGGGCAAATGGGAAGATACAGTGAACTCCACAATTACTGTACTGGCCAACCTAAAATCAACTAAAATGAGGGGGATAAAATAATTGAGGGTAAGCAAATTATTTTGCAGAAATAATAGTGCACCATAAATGCATTTGCCACAATTATTGGCACCCTGAGAATGATAAATTAAATTGAATGATTCTTCAATGTATACTCAACAAGTACATCATGTTCAAGTCCATGTCTGTAAACTTTCAACAAACATTTCATGACCTCGTGGTTCTCTCTCTTATCCCATGTGTGTGTGTGTGTGTGTGTGGGGTGTTTCAATTCATCAAAGGAATGATGTCAAAAACACAGTTTTTGTGTGGCAGTTTCAATTCATCAAAGGAATGATGTCATAAACTCAATGAAATATATGGCCATTTTAAATCAAATCTGTCTGTCTCTATTAAGACACTAAAGGTGAGTCATGTCATCAAACGACGGATAATTAATAAATGATTTTTAACTTTACAAGGGCAGCCAATTGTGGTGGGGTGTTGCATGTGTAAAGTCCTGTAATGAAACGTGCAAACATGGCCATTCATCTAGTATCAGCTGGCTGTTCATTAATTGTGCCATTCAGAAAGTAGTTGGTTGGGTGTTTATGGCGGTAATAGAGATTATCATGATCAGAGATCAGTCAATTAGTGCAATCCCTTGTTTTGTTTTCAATTAAAATCCCTGAAAGCCTTGGCATGTTATTGTACCAGGGTATGCCTTGCACCAACCCCCCCCCCCTTCCACCCAAACACACCCACCTTTTATCTGCCTTTGTGGGGGGGGGGTTGATTATCTACCTCAGCTGTGTTGGGATCTCCATCTGCCACTTGCACTGGATTGCACAGAGAACTTTACAACTTGTGTGCAAACTTCTACCCCCTCCTATGCTGCCGATTAGATAAGGCCCATTAGACAGCTCACCTAAGGGCACAGAAACCTAGCCGCCATCAAACCTCTTAGCCCGGGGGAATTTCCCTGTGCCATGCCTTCAGCGTGGGCAGACTTTCTGTGAAATGAGAGGCGTGATAGGAAAGGTAGTGTGTTAAATAGCCTGTTGTCATATTTTGCCCCAGGGGATCCCATGTGCCCTGGGTAGCATGGAGAGTTTGGGTGAACCTGTGGCCTATGTAGGCTACATTCTCACCAAGGGCTATTTAAGCTGCAAAGTAGTTTACTTTCAGAAAAGCAACGAGTGATAAGATCAACTAAAATGCTGAGCAAAGTGTGGGTGACTAGAGTGACTAGTTGAAACCTGCTCTACTGGAGTGAAAAGTTGAAAACTGCTCAACTTTATGCAAATTTAGCTACAACGTATTTTGACTGTAAAAGATATGATGGTCATGTCATCAGCAATGCGAGCGTCATGAGCGACTGTAAATATTAAACACTGTTTGAGCTTCATTAGCAATTTTACAGTTTTTATAGCTCTTGCTGTGAGCCTACCCTTACTGAGAAGACAACTACATTATTGTACATAATGCTACTGTATTATTATGTCTCAGAGAAATGTTATATGCCATTGTCACCCCAATCCTAAACCCTACAGCTTCAGAGACTTGGACTGGAATGATTTACCCAAACATGAAGTCAGTTAGAGGGAAAGTTTTAACAACATAGGGCAACATGCTACCTAACAAACACTAATGTTGTCTAAAAGGCTGGTAGGAAATGTTACATGTTGATTTTTATTTTTTTTTTTTATCTCTATTCACCTTTTGGGGAGGTGATTTAGTGGATATTTCATGTTTAAATAGCTGTCTGGCTAAATCAGAAACCTCACAATCCCCCTTCAAAACTGTCAGTGAGAAGTGAAAGAAGAGGTGAGATGATTCTAGTCGGTAGAATATCTACTGTATATATAGTACTGTAGGCCTACTTTATGATGTACTATTTTAGACTTCAGAGACTCATGTCAGTCTTTATCAGTCTCTGTCCCAAATCACTTTCTGAGTTCAAAATGATATTCACAGACACATCTTCAGATTTCAACCGAATTTTATTTGGCTCTGTCAAACTTTCCAAGGCGTCTAATTCAAAGGGCCAGTTTGTATTGCCCTCTCTCATGAAATGTTTTAAATTCACACCCAATGAAATTTTGCTCACTCATGCTCACGGGATATGAGAGGCTGCCGTAGAGCAGGAAACTAAGGAGCTTTGAATTGTGTTTAGAGTGGTGCAGGAGCCGACATACCAATGGAAGTTTGTGACTTCAAAAACAATCCTTTTTTAATGAGTATGAGAGGCATGAAATTGGTGGCGCTGTCTGTAATGAGGTGGCCAGGTTTTACAGTACATTCAATACTCACACACACACACACACACACACACACGTGTGTGTCATTAGGTCATCAGCACTTATATAGCGTGTGCTACGGTACATTCAGACCCAAGTTAAATGGACTGCATTTATATAGCGCTTTTCTACTCCTACGAGCACTCAAAGCGCTTTACAGTGTATGCCTCACATTCACCCGTTCACACACCGGTGGTGGCAGCTGCCATGCAAGGTGCCAACCTACCACCGGGAGCAATTTGGGGTTCAGTATCTTGCTCAAGGATACTTCGATGGGGTCAGGACGAGTGGGTCTCAGGAGCAAAGATGAACAGAAAGCCATAATGTACTTTGAGTGCTAATACAGAACTTCGATTAGCTCTATGTGACTAAACATGATTACATTTCCTCTGAACTTTTATATTAAAGAAAACTATGTCCTCTTGGAGACGCCATACCTCATAAATCAAGCGAGGACTATGAAGGAGTACATGACCATGATGCTTTAAGGGCAGACTGTTGCTCTTCAGGCTGATTGTTTATCTAAGACTGAAAGCTCTTTTAATGTGCTGCCTTGAATGTTTCAATTCAACATCAGCAAAGTGTCACTCTTAATAACCTGGCTTTAATAGTGTGGAATAGCTGTGCTGACAAGAGAGGACACTTGAGGTTCCTGGATAAGATGAAAAGAAAACAAAAGAAAACAAAACTCTCTGTCTCTGTCTGTGTTTTCTCTTTCATCTTGTTCTCTATTGCTTCTTTCCATATTTTCTTGTCATTTAGTGCATACAATAGATGTGTCTGTGTATTTTCTTGCAAAATGTAATTCAGGATTCAAAAATGTGTTACAGTAATTGCCTTTGTGCCAGTTTAAAGTTGTTGAATGTGCCATGGCCCATGGCCCAGGGGGAGGAAGAGAATAAGATGTTTGCTGTGGTAAATACAGACACTTTTTTCCGTGAGTGGGGGGCGCTTTGAGTGGGGGGTGCTTTGACTATCAGTTGCTTGGTTGTTTGGTTAAATGGTTTGCATGATTGTGCAAAATACAAATGGCCAGATTTTTAATTAAGACATGAAATGTGTACCAGCCAAGAGCAAAACCAGTTATGTTATTTCTTTTACATTAAACTTTTAAAAGGGTAAATCCTGTCACAAAAATGGTTACTGTCTTTACAACCTGCAAGAGAAATTGGAATATGTCAAAGAAGGTCAAGTCCTAATTTTTGCACATTTTTGCAGGATTTTATAAGCATAGCAGGTGTGAAAACATTATCGGATAGGAAGAATTTGTTGGTGGAGATCCTTGTTACAGATCGAAGCACGTTTGCACTTTGGCTGTTTGCACGCAGTTGTTTATAGTACTTTACTAATGCTCGAAGTTTTCATATTTTACTGGTATATACTCTGAGATTTCACAATGCTTTTCGTATCTTTTTATAAGATCAAGAATTTAATATGTTTGATGGCACAAATGTGTGAGGGTGAATACACAATAAAAAGTCAATAAAACATAATGACTGGCAATGTGGGGACCATATACCTAAACAGCACAGTATTATACAGTTATACAGACAGGTACCCCATCAACTCATACCAATAAATCTTGACACACTGTAGGTCAATCTGAGATGACGCAGAAAATGATGATGCTCCAGTGACCCTAAGTTACTGTTTAACAATAAGAAAGTCAGCCAGACATGACATGAGACAGTACCGCCTTGCCTTGTTGTGGAAACGTGTTTTGTTTTTTGCCCCCGTCACCAAAGTCATTATTGCCCCCAGTGCATAAAATTATACCACAACTGTCTGTAAACCTTGAAATGCAAGGTCATTAAAATGTGGCATTTTTAAGGGAGGCGCCCAACGGACGCGTTGCGTCCGCGGCGCGGCACAATGCGACCAGAAAAAAAATTAGAACTCCATTTTTTTTAATGGAGCAGCGCCCACCAGAAACGTCAGCCACGCAGCTGCCGCGTAGCACCGCACAGGGTTAGAAAACTGTTCTAAAATCGTGTGCGTCAATCCCATAAAAATGGCTTGGTTTTCTATCAAATTCATGTATATTTTCTATTTGAGCTGAAGTTAATAATACCGTTGGTTAAAAAGAAGACGTTTCTTCCTCTAGCAACCGTTGCCACGAGTAAACAAAAGTGATTAATGCAATATTTATGATCTAGCTCATATTTTGGCTGATTAAAACAGCTATTTTTTGCACAGTAACATTCACATGGTCATTGTTGATCTAAACACCATTAAAACGAGATGTTTTTATCATTGTTATGCTTTAAAATAGCGCTAAATTGTGTCATTTTGCTACTTTTTTGACAGAGGTCTGAATGGAAATATTAGAACGTTACAGGCATTCCATGGTGCTTCAAATCGCGGTCGCGTCCGGTGGGCGCCCCCCTTTACACAATTATGTATAAATACGCTATTCATACTAGTGGTGTCATCATTATGATATGAATGGCAAGAGTTATGAATCAGGGGCTGTACAGTAGTAGCCACTGATTTTTTTCTCAGTCCAGCCACCTTCCTAATGGGTTCCTGATGGGCCATTCACAATCCAGTCAAGGACCATGCATAGAAACAGAGGAAAAAAACTATGACTCCTACTGTATATTTTTGTCTTATCTTAGTGTCTCATAATTGTAGGTTCTACTGTAGTCCTTGCCAAACCTTTCGAAACCAGAGACGTTCACAAGTCCAAATCAAGCCTCAAGTCTCTAAGCTCGAAACCAAGTTCAGTCTCATGTCTTTGAAGTGCTGGTCCAAGTCAAACCCTTTCTTTGGTCTTTGGTCAAGGCTCACAACTCATGTGTCCATGCCAAATTTCAAGTCTCTGCCTGTTTTACACTAGGCCCTACGTGTCAATTTTATGTTACATACTCGTTCTGAACTGCACGCAGCCTGGAGACCATGGCCGAAATTTTTTTATGGATTTGGGGACCAATCACAGAACGGGGAGAGATGATGCGTGAATGATGCGTGAACTTTTGGACAAACGGAACCTGAACGCCCCTACGAGAAAACGTAGGTGGTCCCCAGACTAAATCTCACTTGAGATTTAGCCTGGTGTTAGCCAGGCTAACATACTCCTGCATCACACACACGTCACACAGTTGTGTTCATACAGTACGTACAATGTAAAAAGAGTATTGCTTTGGCTGCTGTATGCCATCAGTCTCATTTTCATCAGCATGCTGTTTAGGCCTGCTTGATATGTATTGACTACTAAAAAAATAAAATAAAAACCATTCTTGAGTCACACATCTCAAGTCCGAGTCTCAAGTCCACATCTTCGGACCTTGAGTCTCAAGTTAAAGCTTAAGCCTCTGTGTGGGCGACTTAAGTGGCACTTGAGTCCAAGTCCCACACATGGAAGTTTCCTACACACATCTGCAAGATCAGACAGAAAGTGTTAGGGCCTGTGTCCACCAAATGCGTTTTTTTGCGCTGGCAGCGCCTATTTTTACTACAAATCCTATGAGCTTCACCGCTTAGAGAGTTAAGCGCCTTCAGCGGAAAATAGCCGACAAAGACGTTTTTTTAACGGCGCGAGAAGGTCTCTGAAAGCGCCCTGGAGGTAAGCTTTTGAGCGCTCTCAGTGCAAATAGCGCATTTGGTGGACACAGGCCCTTACTGTATACTGTCCGTCTCCTCGGTGAACAAACATGGTACCAGTCTTCTTGTCGAGAGCTGCCATGTCATATTCAAGTTGGGTTGGGGCTATTGACTGACAGCCCCTTACCTAGGCTACATATAAATGCAGGTGTATCTTCATGTGAATCCTGCTATTCCAAAAGTAGGATCACAATATGTTTAGGATTCATATATATATATTCTTTTGAATCTGTGAGGGACATTCAGTCTCTGCATTTATCCCATGCCGTGAATTACAGTAGTGACACACAACACACAGTAAACACAGTGAGTGAACGAACTCACTATCTCAGTGCGTGCGTCATTTACATCAAGTGACCTTCTCTGTCGTGGCAGAACCTCCTTTCCAAATTTATGCTTCATGCTCCAGATGTCTCCAAGCAGACCCCACGGCAGCAAAATGCCTGTTATGTAATACTGTTTATATATCATTCAGTTTCTGACTTGACGGACTCCCATGAGCTTTTCTCTTCCTCATACTGCATCCTATCCAATCACAGGGTAATACACTTGTTTGATTTATGGGCCAACTTACTGTATGAATACTAAATCAAAGCAACACTCCAACACCTCCTAAATCTGCCTCCGTGAGAAACTGGAAAGCCACCAAAAAGTGCTACAATCAGCAGAGGGCACATAGCAGTGCTCTCACTTCTTTGCCATTTCCCCAGAGAGCATCTGTGTGACTCACTCTGCCCTCTTATGGTAAGCCCGTGCATTTCATTAAAGGAGAAGTTTGGTGTGAATCAATCCATAGCCCTGTTGTTAGAGGTCACTGAATGCTGTCTGTAGCAAA
>JASCQY010015604.1:0-10269 GCA_030264315.1 Sardinella tawilis
TAAGTGTTTTCATGTTCAACTAGGGGTTGACTACAGATAAGCAATTTCCTGAAATTAGGTGGTGTATCCCTTTAAAACAGCATAAAAATTATGCCTAGGTCCTTATAGTCAAGCAGTTTGCTGTTGGAAAGTAGAGATGAATTTGGCTTTTACCTCTGAACTGAATGGCTGCATCAATCTTATCCCCAATTCCCGGCCAATCATCCAGGATTTTTCTGGGAAAGCCAGGATCCATGGCATGCTGCACTTCATCATATCTGGTCCAGGGAATGAAGATGTGGAGGAATGAGCCCTCACTAGATGGCAGACTTCAGCCTCCGGAGCAGGAGCTAATTAAACAGCTGTGCTAGTTTCATCCTCAACAAATCTTTTGATTTCTCATCAAACTTTATTTGACAGAAAGGGAAGGTAATTAAGAATGGGCTACACACACCTGTAATAATCAGCTCCCGTAAAGAAATAGGTCTTCTTAAATTCAGTCAAATAAACAGCAGCATCTATTTTCTTCACGGTTGCAAGGAATCCATAATCATAGATTGAACCTCCATAACTTTTCATCTTCAGCTTTTGAACCACCCAGTATTTAAGACCTGAAAGATGATGCCAGGTTATGTGTAAACAAGGACACACACACACACACACACACACACACACACACGCACACATAAAGAGGATGAGTGGAGCTGTCTCACCTGTAAAGATGAAGGTGATGCCTGTAGCTGGGATGTTATAAGCGGCATCCACAGTGGCTGGGGCGCTTTGGAGGAATGTCCTGATGAAGCCCTCTCTCACCCTGCCCCAGTAGGAGGCTGACCGAAGCCACATGTAGCTATACACAGACACACACACACACACACACACACACACACACAGAGTTTCAGCTATAGGGAAACCCTGTTTCTCCATGTCTGTTTCGTTTTCAATGAATCAGAATAACTAGGGAGAGTTTGGAACCTGTCCTTGAAGAATAGAATGTCATTCCCAAGCATTGCCACCGCATCAAGAGAAAAGCTGGGATGACACTTTTTAGGAATGGCTGTTTCCGGTTTCTTGATCTTCTTGCCTATAACATACAGTAAAGATATTTTTGTTTACTGTATTTCTAGAGGGACTTACTCTCCATTGCATCACGAATGAAAAGACAGTGAAGGAACATCAACCATATTTCAGATCCATATTTGCCCAGTGTTTTCCCTGCCTCACAGCCATGTGTGTTCCTGTCCCGTGTGTTACCTACAGTATGCTCACCATAGAGGGTCTGGATTGCCAGAGTGTCGTCTGGGGGCAGAGTGGGGTGGCTGAGAGAGAGCCTCTTGTATTTGGGGTGCATGAGGGCCGAGGGGTCTCTGGAGTGGGACAGGCCCAGGGCGTGGCCCAGCTCATGGGCTGCCACGGCGACCAGATTGAAGCCTGTCAGGGGGAGAGGGGGTCAGTAGAGGCCATTACCACCACAGCTCTGCTGCGCTCAAACACCATGACAGGAACCTGGTTTGCTGGGATCCATGGTCCAAATCTCATCGTCATCAAAGTGCACATCTCCCCCCATGCCCTCGCCAGGCTCAAAGGCGTGAGCCAGCACCCCCTTGGGGCCATCGAAGGGGAAGAAGTCTCCATGAACTGCAATATGAGAGAGAACAGCGACCTACTGTTAACACAAGGGGACATTACAGATCTGTTGTAGGCTACTGTAGGTGTGGATTGAGATTGTGCAAACCTGCCTTTGGATGCGAATGTGATGACTATGTCTGCGTTGCCATGGTCCACTTTGATGAAGTTGAGGTCTGCAGCATCACTCCACATGGTCAAGGCCACGTGCATGGAGCGCTCCACTTGCTCCTGAGGCACCCCACTGGCGTATTTGGCAACCCTGCGCAGAGAGCAGCTCAGTGAGACATGCAGAGACCTGACTGGTGCACAGACTTGAACTCAGCTGCCATTGCAACACAGGCTCCAACAATGAGTAGCAAACAGCTGAATGAATATTGCACCACAATCGCCCAAAGTTGAGTAATCCGTGTATATTTGACACCTATGTTTTGAAACAACAATGATGTGCTTTCACAGCATTGAACACATCCAAACAAAACATTCAAAAAGCTGCTTGCTCTGGCGGTTTGCAGCTTTTCTCCCTTTTTCAGTCATTCCTCACTTCAGAGGATGGGGAATTTTCAAGCCCATTGCTTCAGGAATATGATATGAATGTTCAAACATTATTGTTGCACATTGAATCCACCTTCCATTTTTTCTCACAGTCCCCGGAACCTTCTCTGTAAGGCACAATAAACGGTGCTGCATTTGTTTATCAGAAAATAAAAAGGTCATGACAAGTAGTGAGGGGGGTATTTAATCACAGAATCACTGCAAGTATAACAGAGAACAAAACATATTTCAGTCACAATTTAGAATATTGCTGTGCTGTGAACAGTCAGGCCACTTAATTGTAAATCTGACAGATAAAAGACATTTAGGCTTCAGAATGACTTGGGTGAATTGAAGCACAATGCTAATAGGGCCAGAAAAGTGGGACTACTTCAGAGGTGTGGTGAAAATAATGCACATTCTAGTACAATAGTAATTGTGCATCACAACAGGAAATGTTGGCCAAATGACTGGCATGTAGCTGCTTTGTGTTGAGCGCATGCTCTTTATTGCCTATACCAAATGTATCAGTAAAGATTTTCCTGCCGCACCTGTCATGCCTCTGTTCTCCACTAGTGGGCCTGCCAAACCCTTTGAGAATCAAGGCTCTAGCCAGTAATGAGCACAGAGTGCTCCTGTATTCCTCCTCCTGTTCTGCTATCTGGTGGACACTGGCAGGCCTACATATTGGTATTTGTTTGTAAGTTGTTATTTATGGTCATACCCTTTCTGACTCCTAATCATAAACAAAAACTGGATTGAGCTTTCAAATGAATTATGTTAATAAACAAATGTACTTGTGTATACTCATGGTCATAAAGTCTCATGTAAAAGTTGAATAGGTTGAATATTGTTTTAGGACATATTATGTTATCTGATGGGGTTCTCAAAATAAGTGATTGAAAGGTCAAGGTCAACACTTTTTCATGGCATACATTTGGCCAATACTTAGTAGAGGCTTACAAAAGTAAAATGAACATGATGCTATTAATTTGTGACCCAAAGACTTAAGCACATAAAAAGGTATGTTATGCTTGTATGTGTGGGCAGTGTGATGTTGCAAGACAACAGAAGGAATGTATAGAGCAAGGCTAATGGTTAGCATGAAATACTGAGACACTCACTTGTATGTAACTGTATGGTTCTTCCACTTAGGCCGACCAGGATAGAAGCTGAAGTTCTCCACGTCAGGGACGCCACACCGAGGTTCCCTCATGACCTGAAGGGTCTCAGGGGTGAGTTGGCCAGTCTCCTCCAGACCAAAAAAGTTTTGCATCTTCCTCAAATTCAGCTCCAGGTTGTCCAAGTCTCTTGAACTCCGAGGTCTCCCTCTCATTGGTATGTGATAAAACTTCCTCAAGTACACCTGTTTAACACACCTTCAGCATTTGTGTTGTGGCTTATAGAAAAACTCCCCCCTGCCAGTGAGCCATGTTGGTTTCTATACATATTTGGGTACATGGGTGAATACATTAAGTCACTTAATGTGACTCATTTAGAGGCTCAATTTGTAATGCTTACCATGACAGACATGCATGGAAAAATGTGTACATTTCCTTTAGAAAATTGCAACTGAAATATTAATTTACCAGTGACAATACATGTCTGATTCAGACAAGCTAGCACTAGCAGGTGTGCACATGACATTTAGTAAGTAAAGATATTAGACACACACACCTCAGCATAGCCCAAGTCCTCTGGTTCGTACATCACAGGTGAGGTCCATATGACATTAACAAGCATAGCAATGCTCAGCATGTGGATCCATCGCCCTCTCCATGCCATGATGACATGAGTGCTACAGCTGCTCAGTGCACAGATATATAGAGGGGAACAGTGCATCACATGACATTTTGGCGCTTCAAAACAGCTCTTAGTTCACAAAGCTACCTGAAGCAATTGTGACACCTACTGTGGTTAGACTAATATTGCCAAAGGTGGTGAAGTCATGTCTTGTTTACTTCTATAGGAATTTTCTGTTGAGGTTCAACAAGAGCAACCATTTCACCTCATATTTGCATATTGCATATCTCTTACTGTCTCCCCTGGGACCCAAATATATAGTTCTATATACAATATAGCTCTTACTACAGTCAATGTGAATGCAAATGACAACAGGAAATTCCACATACTCTCAATTCACACTCTAATCTTGCTGACATTCCATATTGGTATACCGGAAATAAAATTCCACAGAATATAGAAACAAGGGATCAAAATGTTTGGTCAAAATGTTCCATTTATTGTGTAAGATTTTGAAATTGAATGAGACTGAAAAACTGAAACCATTTTTTATATCATCTGTAAAAAATAGTGTATTCTTTATGTCAAAGCATAGGCCTACAGAGGTACAGTTTGAGAGTTTCAGTTTGTCATGGTAAAACAGGCAAAATAAAGTCAGTATAATTTAAAGGAATATGACACAAGTGCAAACAATGTTTCAGTACAAGGATAAACATCTTTAGTTTTCCATGCAACCAAGCCAAGAATTTGCCTTATCAACCCCAGTGATCTGTTTTGTTGAGTAATTGTACTTGTATACTTCTGATTCAGAGAAAAAGTGGATGAGACCTGCGAACATAAAATAGTGTGTTGGTTAGTCTGCCTGTGTTTTTTCTAACAGTAATACAACTCTTGTTTTGCACTGCTGACACACATGAAAATGTCAATAGCAATTTAACAAAAGCCCACAGGGAGGCTGGGCCAAACCACCCATGGGTACGCACCGTCTTTATAAACCGCAGCATTCACAGTCATATTAATTCCAGGGAAATCATCTTTGATGTATTTGGGAGACAGGTTCTCCATGGTTTTTCGATTTTCATTATACCTAAAATGTGTTACAGTTAGCATTTAGCATTTCAAACATATAGACTGCTTTCTCACTGGTTGCTATGGTGCATGAAGTCCATAGATGGTGTCATGTGATCCTACCTCCAGTACTTCTCCTGGGTAAAGAAAAGGGTACGTCCTGTGTTGGGAATGTGAACGGCAGCATCAATTTGCTTCACCCATGATGGAAATCCATAGGTTCGGATATGTTTTGGTCGGCCCTTTATTAGGGACCCCCTCATGATCCAGTAACTGGTTCCTTGATAAACATGCACACATATGTTACCTATTAAATCCTTTGGATCATTCATCCACAGATGGTTTTGCATCAAGAAAATAAACAGCCCATGCAGAACACTGGAAATCCTGCATTACAATGATGCTTATTTAAAACAACTTCATTGCAAACTTGTGTTTGGTACAGGCCCTAGACACAGTCTTCTCTTACAGCTGGTTCACTGAAAGAAATGTCAGTAATAGGGCCTGTAGAAATCAGATCAGTCAACTCTTCACTAAGATATTTGTAGGCCTTAAAAAAAGAGCTTGTATACCGTTGAAAAGGTAAGCTGTTGATCTATGGGGTACGGAGTAGGCAGCATTGATGTTTGAGTCAATTTTAGGCATGAAGTTCTGGATGGGTCCCTCTTTGATATCATATTGCTCATCATGCTTGATCCACAAATACCTATGCAGTAGGAAACAGAAACATTCTGTGTAATTACAAACTAGTAGTTCAAGGTATATTAGTTCGAATATTCAAGGTTGCTGAGTGCTGAACTGTAATCCTGAGAGTGGCAAGAAAAAGAATGCAAGTTTGGTACAACATGATCCAAATCTGTGAGGCAGCATATACCACTAACTGAACACTAACAGACCGAGGGAGTTTATTTGCCCTTATCAGTTAACTGTCATTATGCTATAGGTATATGTTGTTCCAAAATCTCTTCTTTTCCCTTCTGAAAGCACTGGAGACCTTGAATATGAATTTAAAAAATAGATTTTTACAGACGACCTCAAATATAAATGATAAATGATGAAATAAATTACAGACTTAATATTTTTTCGATAATGTTTGGCTGATCTGAGACCCAAAACACACAAGTAAGTAATTTATTTTTTCTATAAGGCTACTGTATTTTATGTCCCATCTCACCTGTCTTTGAAGAAGAAGAATGCTTCCCTGATATCTGTCACTGCATCAAAAGATAGGTTGGGCTCACACGTCTCTTGCAGGGCCTGAGGCTGGCGAAAGCCAGGGAAGAAGGGTCTGTATCGGGGAGTCCAAACAAACCTGGAGGGGGTTTGAGACCTCCGTCTCTGCGGTGCTGCAAGGATTGGGGTTTACTTTACTTTTAATACATTTTAACAATGACCCTGCATTGATACATTGAGCTCAAAGAACAATTTCAAATGAATCAACCCATCATAGTTTGCAAGAAGGATGTTGAAATGCCACAAATACAGGATAAACAAAGTCCAAATGAAGAGCTGAAAACATTGTTTTTGCATATAAACACGCTGTGAGAGCAGAGTTCTCCTCCCTCAGCTCCCACTTCATGCAGGCTGGGCAGGCTATAAGGACAGTGTAGTGAACGGCTCTGGGCTCGTTGGGGCTCCCATACCATAGAGTGCATTAAGGTTGATGATGTCTTCACTGGAGAGGAGGACTTGGGGAACCTGCGACCTGTAGACTGGGTACATGAGAGACTTGGGGTCCCGTGAGTGCCTCAAACCCAAGGCATGCCCAAACTCATGTGCCGCCACTAAAAACAGGTTGAAACCTTGATGGGAAAAACAAGCACACCAGTATAAACAAAACAAGACCTAGCAATCTGAAAGCCACACATACTGTATGAAATACCTCAGTGAGTTATCACAGTGGTTTTGGTTTAGAAGCCTTCTGTTTCTGCCATTCTGCTCATAACAAGGACTCATGAAAGCCGTCACTGTGACTGGGTCTGAAATCATGTAGCTTCATGTAAGCTTATTGCCTTGTGGCTGTGGTCACCTTTCGATCCTGCTGACCAGTACTCAGCATCGTCAAAGTGGACGTCTCCACCTAAGCCCTCAGCAGGTCCGAAGGCATGAGCCAGTGTGCCCCCTGGACCATCAAATGGGAAGGAATCACCATGCTCTGTAGTTGTGACCCCCACACAAGAGAGAGAGAGAGAGAGAGAGAGAGAGAGAGAGAGAGAGAGAGGGGGAATATCTGGTTAATACCAGATGGAACATGTACAGTGCTATTGTACTAATGTGTTTTACAGAGACCATAAGGCAGTGGTCTGATCTGAGACGCTACCTCCATAGGTGAACTCCACCATGATGTCGGCCTTATCAGAGAATGACCTCACAAAGGTCAGCACGCTGGCCCTGCCCCACACTGCCAGTGCAGAGCTGATCAGAGAATCCACAACATAAGTGGGCATATCGCTAGTGTACCTGCCAATGCTAACCAACAAAAACATACAACAGGTCCACTTTCAATGATGATGAATGAGTGAGTGAATGAATGAATGAGTGAATAAGGAGTTAATGTTTGTGGATAAGGAGTGCTCAGAGGAGGGTTGTCTCCCCCAGTAGGAATGCTCCTCATCTGGCATCCCAGAGGAGTGTGGTGGCCTGTACCCAAAAGTGACTTTATTCTTCTTCCAGCGTGTGAGCGAGCCGTGGCTGTAGTCCTCCACGTCAGACACCCCGCAGCGAGGAGTCTGCATCACCTCCAGCGTTTGGGGGTCCAGGCTGCCTGTGATGTCCAGCCCAAAGAAGCTCTGCATGTCGGCCAGCTTGGAGGAGAAGGAGGGGTTGCTGCGCTTGGTGCGGCTCAGGGGCTCCCTCTCAAAGTGGTAAAAGCGCTGGAGGTACGCCTGAGAGGGCGTTGGGAAGGGGAGAAACAGAGGTCATACACAAACGAATTATTGAGTAATTATTACTTATGACTAATTATTGACTCATTCCTTCAGAAGCTGAACATGCTTAGTGTAGGGATACAGTATAGAATAGTAAATGCCACACACTTTGTATTTCTTTCTGGATTTTAGCAATAGTCCCAAGACTAATGGAGCACCAATTGCATTAGTGCTACTAAAGTAGTATTACCAAAACTACCACCCAATTTTAACTTCTTACATAAATAAGACAATTATTTGAATTAGTCATTCATTCATGCAGCAGCTATTCTAAATTCTATTGAAATTAAGTTATTATCTCAAACTACATTTGCCAAACCTCACATAGCCTACTTTCAGAGCAGAGATTGATGATGTAACTCATGTGGTGGACGTGCAAGAAAGTGCAATTTTACACAGATGCCATTTACGCAGTTACATGACTGTGCGAACATAGAGAGAAAACAAACAAACAAACAAGAAAAACAAGAGAGAAGAAAAGCAATATGGAGACAATGGAATAGAAAGTTCAAAGCAAAGATGCACTATAATAGTTTGATATCCTCACCATGAGTATGTCTCAATCTACTCTTAGATTAAATGTGAGTCTCTGTGTGACTTACTACATGATGAATATCATTCAATTGTAAATCAACATCAATCCTCATCAATCTACTCTAATTTATATTTGATTTTCAGATCACTCCATATTCTGGCTAGAATATTGATAAGTTTGCTGACTTACAGTTGCCAGAGTCAGGTCAGTGGAAGCCTCCTCAGGGTGCACGGAAAGCTCCTCTCTGGGCACTGAGGGTGCACTGAAAGCCACACCACACAAGCCTAGGGCAGACGCACACAGCCAAGAAAACACAAACTGCATCTTTGAACTATAGAATAAAGGACTGAACCTCTCTATCTTAAGAACTTGGAGTGGAGCGCCATTCTAGATGGGTATGTCCTTAGACATGTTATTATGTCTCACATGACGCCAAAACCAGGAAAACCTCAATCAGCAGCATGGTATTAGGGAGGGGTTTGAGCAGGTCAGAGAGAAATATGTGCATGGGATTGAAAAATGATTTGAAGCTTAATCCATTTGTAATGCAATTAACATCCTCCCTCTCCTCGCCTTTGGACAAAAGCGGAATAAAAGTCCACTCCACTAATAGAGGTGGGTATTCTGTAGGGCGGTCAAGTCCAGGTCTCTTAAAGTGCATTCTAGGTGGCATAAGTAGCACTTGGGTGGAACAGTGCCAGCGGCTTGCTGAAATGCACTGGGGCTGCTCAGCTCTGCACTAATCTACACTTTGCAACACCCTACTTTGACCAACATGTCATGCCATTGCGCAGGATTGCTAGTGGCCAACCCAGATTAAAATAGCTCCGCCAACGCACGCAAGAGATGCAGTAAAAATAGAAAGAAACAAAAATATTTTGGGGCTGTTTTTTTCTGTTCCCTCTAGTTGTACCAAGCTTGTAATAACAGTCTCACAATTGTAATCTTACACAGACCAATTACAAACAGCTTTTCTTAAAATTTCTCTTGATTTCTTTACCATTTCATTTTTGTGACATTTATGCATGGGAACAATGATGCTTCCTATTCAAAAGTTGCAAGATATAATTTTCTTCAACGCCGTGAATATTTTTATTTCGCTTTATTCCAGTGGATGATGCAGGGAAGAATGCAAAGTGTGGAGTGTAATTGTGCGGCTGTCTGCGAGGCTTGAAACCAGATTGGATCTGGCAGGACCCCCTCCCTGGCGGTGGCCCGGGCAGGGTGCCAGTGGGCATACTCTGGGTGTAATTAGTCAGGATGGGGAGCAGAGTGAATGTGTAGTGTCAGCACAGATCCACAAACAGACAGCATCTCAAGCCTGCTCAGTCCTCAGGGAACAGCCCTCTGGCCCCATGGCAGCCCTCTGGTTAGCCTTTTTTGGGGGAGCTTCTCATGTGGTTTTGTCAGTTACAAGGCACAAGTTTATGATTTGCTTTGCTGTAAAAGCACTTTTCACCATTGTGAGATTTCATAAGGTTGTTAAACTAAACAATTGTGGGCAATAGCAGGAAGAAAATGTCTTTTTGAATGCAGAGATCCAAACCAAAGATTATTGTTGTAACACGTTGACATATCATCGGAAGCGGGCATTAAACATACACTCATTTGCCCGCGTAAAAACACAATGGTGTGTCATCAAGTTTGTGTAAAAACATTGCCATTCCAAAAACAAAACTGATTGTTCGCCACTATTAGTTACATACATATCAACACACGTGACATCATACATGTTCACAGCCTGAATTAACAAGTTATTTAACATAGGCCTACACTTCAAATATGTGTGTGTGTGTGTGTGTGTGTGTGTGTGTGTGTGTGTGTGTGTGTGTGTGTGTGTATGTATGTTTGCATCTA
>JASCQY010015633.1:0-10268 GCA_030264315.1 Sardinella tawilis
AATATGTTACTAATTTGCATGTTAATAAGCAGCTTGTTAATGGCGGAACAGTGTGTGCTAAAATAAAGTGTTACCCACCTTTTTAACTCAGACTCATGGAAGAGTAGCTGGACAATTCAACAGACTCCATTCTCCATTCTCCATCCTCAACAGACTCCATTGTGCTGCAACTTGATCGTTTGCAAGTTTGATATGCAGGTCATGTTTCTACGGGTCTTACAACGATTACTGGAGCCCAACAGGGATATCAGAATAGCCGTAATCTAGTTATTATGTGCGGGAGGCTGTGCTGCATCATCTGTAATATTCTTGGAGTCAGTTTTCAGTATTTGTGACGCTGACAGGGATGTGGTATGGGCTGCAGTGTTGTCGTCAAAGCTCAGACACATTAGAGCCTCTTTCACCACAAGGACTCCCACAGGTAATGCCTCATTTATGGTGACAGGAAATGGAGTTAACATGACCGCAATATTTTCTGAACATGTCTGGCCATGGTGAACCTACACCACTTCCAAAAGGCAAGAGACCAAAAAGAATAATAACTGGAAAGAAATTCGCTTGGGAGCTTTACAATTTCTTTCCAGAACCTACATCACTTCTCTGAGACTGAAAATAGGTTTGGAGTCTACTCATTCACCTCCCAATTCTTGGTGCATTAACAAAAATCCTTCTTGCTTGAAACCATACATTAAAGGAACAGCATGTAAGAAATACTATACATGCAAATGACTTGGCCCTGATACACCACCACTCCATTAAGTCATCATGATCATTTCAAATACAGTACACTGACAACAGTAATCCAGCCTGAATATTCCTATTACAAAATGAAAGTTGTAGCCCTCAAGTTATGTTGATGTCATATGTCATTATGTCATTATATGTAGTTTTAGCCTGTTGCACCTCCTTCCAGCTACCTATTCATAAATCCTCATAAGATATTTGGGATTCATTCCATTCCATTCCAGAATTCAGTTTTACAACAAGGTTCGTCTGGGTTTTCCCATGTCTTTAAAAAAAGAGTAACATTTACCATTAATCCAGTGTTCATAAGGCATTATGAACACAATCTTGAAGTGTTATAAAGTCTAATAATTATTGACATTATTGTTAACTGTTTTGTACATTGTCATGATTGTACTCATTTCTTGTATTTTGTTTATTGCCTACATACATGTACAATAAAATCAGTCTGGACTGCAACCTCCATGTCATGAAAATATTAGTTCTCCAGAAAAACACAGTTTTATCAATGAAGGCAGCACAGACAGTCCTGTGTGTTTACCTGTGCACTGATGGAGACGAGACTGCATCGCCAGCGGGCATCGCCAGCTGATCACCACCATGCAGCAAACACGCACAGACAGTCTCAAGTGCCCAGTGCACATGAGAGATGGCACGAGTCCACGGAAGCGGAGAGAGGAGAGTCTGGAGTCGTGCCATCTGTCGAGCCCCAGTCTGGCATCGTTATCGTGTTTCCACGCACAGTCTTCAGGAGACGAGCATAATCCCGCATCCAAAGGGAAAGCTAAGCTGCAGCAGTTCAGTGCATCTGTCTCGTTTTTTCAGTGTGTCCAACTATGGCTGAATAGTTTCACTAACCTCTCAAACAAAGCAACAAGCACCATTTAGGATACATGAAACATTACTGTCTGTTACATAATGCAACAGTGTTTGTCTTGGGTTGGGGGCTATTACTCAAACTTTACTTAAAAATGACTTAATTACTTATAAAACAACAAGAAAATGAACTTGATATACTGTATAGTGTTCTACAAATGTAAATCCTGTATATGAATAACAATAAATAGCTACCTTTATCGTCAGGTTAAGAAATGCCATACCCTGGTTTGTTCTGTGTTTCTTTGCTTGTATAGCTTGGTTTGTGAGTGCATGCGTGTGTGTATGTGCAAGTACAAAAGGCTTCAGTATGTATGTACTGTGTGTATGGATGAATAATGTATGCAGGTGCATTATAGTAGGGCATCTGGATTCACTTGTTAATGGACTTATATTGTATAAATCAATAAAAGAAAAATTAACTGAGTCAGTGAATGATGCCACCTTTGTGGAACAGTCCGATAGGCTATAGAATAGAATAATAGGTTGTGTAAGGCCTAATTAATTCATCACTGTCTCAATGGAAAACCTCACAATTCCTCCCCAGTTCTCACTACCCTCTCATCGATTTAATTGTTCTTGGCTGATGCAGAGGATGCAAAGCCATGTGTGTCCTCTTTAGAAATAGCTCCACTCCTACACAAAGGACACCTGAGACTATTCTGCAGCTATGGACTTCAGTTTCCATCAACTCGCTCTTTCCTGAAAGAGAGCTTCAGATACGACCTAACCTCACACCTTTTTGAGGATGCCTGACTCTGAGCGGGAGTCTGCCATGTGTATGACGTCCCCAGCCTGGCTTTCAAGAAGAGATTTGGCAAATCAAGCATCCACACTGTGCCTGTGAATAGGCCCCATGATCGATACCCACTGGAGGGCAGTTCTACAAGATGTATTTTTTTTCTTTTTCTTTCCTTCCATGGAGCCTGACAAAGAGGGTGATGATTGCAGACTGTAGGGGTCACTGTGGAGGTGGTGGGTGAAGGAGGCCTCTGTGGGCTGGAGGAAGTTGTAAAAGCTCTGCTGGCAGCTCTGATTCGGCGCCATGGTTTTGAGGCTGTATCCCGCTGGCAGACTACATAATAAACTGCCGCTGATGTGTGTTTATATGTGTGTGTGTGTGTGTGTGTGTGTGGGGGGGGGGGGGGGGTATTGCTGCAGGCACCCTGAAAGCAAAGCTCTTTCTTTTAATCAGATAGAACAGTGAAGAGTAACCAGAAGCAGTGAGAATGAATTTGAGAAATGTTTCAGAAAAATTCCAGAAGTCAGCGTCAAATTCAAACTTCTCAGCAAATTCAAACCTGCCTACCGGATTAGTTGGACCTGATATGAGGGTGGGTATGGGTACATTCCATGAAGGTAGTTTTGGTGCACTGAGGAGGTGCAAGGAAAGTTTTTTTTTGACAGAAATACGTTATTTTGGTTGCAGAAAAAAAATACGATTCAGCAGAAAAAAAAGGACACGCGTCACGGGTCACCCATATTTTTTTTCTTGCATTTACCCCTACTTTATTGAGATTATTAGTTATTTTTCCCTTAGTACAACATGCCCTTATGTGTTTGGTAATGGCTTAACTATCTCGATTGTTCTGCTGACTTTAGATACTTAAACAACACATGACCTTAGTCAGCACAATATTCCAGGAACCCTCTGACATGGTTTCATAACAGGAATACCAAAAAATAACCAAGTGGAAACATTATGTGAAGAGCACAATGCAACCATGACATGGGACCAAATAAAACATTATCAGATTTACTTACAAAGCACTTTAAAATCAACCTAAAATTCACCAAAGTGCAAAACTGATATTTAATTCAAGTGGACACTTTTACCTTGATGCTAATGGTACCATGTACTTCCAGTAATTGTGCTAGGCTATGCTAATAATGTCAATCTAAGTACCGAACACACTGAGAAGAAAATGATATGCGTCTTCTTGAATAATACTTGTGCACAATGCGAATACATAAATATCAAAAAAGGTGGTGTGTTCCTTTAATTTACTTATTAACTATAGTGCATTCATGGAGGACTGTTACCTGACTCAGTTCTCTACCTGCCCTTTTCCTCTACCCCTCTTGCCCTCAATCTTTTTGGCTTGACTATGGTAAGCTTTGCTGACATTTCTTGCTGCATTGATTAGTTGTATTTGTGTACAATAGGTATATGTTCTTATATTTTGATATAACCTAAGAAAAATGTGTTTGTGTGGGATGATCTAATGTACATTCAAAGTTCATTTTAACACGCTTACTGTAGGTGAGTCTGGACAGCACTGGGGGGACGTAGCAACATTTTATGAGTGTTTGGGGGCTGGGGGTGTTGCTTGGATGTTGTTGAAATGAACCTGACGATGCCCATTGATATGTCTACTTTTTTATTGTGAGGGCCATGTCCTCAAGTCCACCTCAGGCTTTTTTTCCTATGACAGGTCTTGGCAGGAGATCTGGTCTTGCAGTGCCTGCAACTGCACTTGAAGCCAGTCCTCCTATTTAGAGAGAGTTTATCACAGCTGAGACAGAATCACTAAATCTTCTGCACAATGGGCAACAGTCTCGGGGTCACATCGCCAACAGCCTTAGATGAGCCAAGTGGCTATTGAGGACTGACCCTGTGCAGCCTTGTGTTGGTGTAAGGGGTGCTATCACAACAACCAGAAATTCTTAGAACAGAGGCATTCATCAAAATATAGACTTAATCTCCCACCACATTAGAATGGACAACCTGTGTTCTAGATCTGGCCTTGCTCTGCCCTGTCTCATGATGGTCCACGTGAAGATTGCCAAACCCTTAAGATCCCTATACTCTGGCTATCTGAACGCAGCTGTCTGAGAGATTCTCCCCATTCATCTCATGTGCCCAGCGCTAGGAAGATACCCTCTTCCATACAGCTCACTTCAAGGAGAACCAACAATGCTTTTTGCCGAGGCACCGTGGCCAAAAATGTCAGCCGCCCCAGGCACGTGTAACAGAATAAAGGCTCACTGTCGGCTACAGTACGTACACGCAGGCTCTTGATTGTGCAGGTCCACGTGCCCTGATGCGGTCCGTGAGGGTACATTAAACATGATGCAAGTCTAAAAGCTTTGTGAAAAATACAACTTGATGAGCCTGTTCATCATCTCTCCTGAACCTTACGCACTTATGAAAGTGAAAGAGAGAGATGGAGGCGCCTCTGAAGAGTGTGTGCACGTGCTGTCTATCCCTCGGGACCAGATATGGGTATTCTCCAGTGATGACAAACGTGACCTGAAAAAGGGAGGAGAGGAAGGGAGAGGTGTAGATTCGCTGAGCCCTGTCTTAAAATTGTGCATCTGGATGTGAAACCAGAGGTGACAAAACTATAGAGACAGGTACATCTCAGGTTGTGCGGTCATCTCTCTTTGTCTCTCACAATTACGAGAGCAAGTGTCCTCTCTTTCTACTGTATTTGACAGTCTATAAGTCAGTGTTAGCCAGGACTGAAAATACGATGCAGGATAAACACTATGTTCTATATAGCATGAGAAACCAATGAAGAAATGCTTTGCTTCCAGACCCAGGGAAACAGACCGATCAACAGGCAGGAATAGGTCCCTGTTCAAAGCCATGAAATAAGCACTATACTTGAGGCAGGTTTGCCATCTTACACTATATTGCTGACAAATGGTGTCAAAAAAAGGGATTGGCATAGTTTCTACCCTGTGGTTATTCCAATCACGTCCACTTGCAATGCACTGCATTAAGCTTCATGAAAAGGCCTACATCTGTATAAACACTAAGTAGTGATTAAATAGATGTACAGCAGAGTGTGCATGATTAGACACGTACAATGATACTCATCAATCCAAAGACATTAAGCAGCCAAATACACCTGGGTGTATATGTCCATGTCTGAAAAGAAACTCTCTTGATTATGCCTGTCGTGTGCAGGCCACTTTCTTTCTCTCTTCATTTCAAGACTATGGCGCCCGTCAGTGCAAGGCAGTCTGGTGGTAATTGTCTCTAGTGTTAGTCAGAGGGTCTTTTTCAATGCCATAGAAAAAGGGACAGGATCACCTTGTGAGGTGCTGAGAATCCTACACCGATATGGCTACCAACCAATTTGTGGCAAGGTAATTGGTGTCTTTTGACACGATTGTTTTAAATGACGATTCAAAGGTAGCCTTAGGAACCCAGTGATTCAGAGAGCTTGTTACTGTACATTTTGCTCTGGTTGATCTGAGAAATGGTGTTGTGGTAGCCAGTACCATAATACTAACTGTATGAATTAACCTACCGTTGTCAGTTTTCAAAAAAAAGAGTGGATCAATAAATGTTTGAGTCTTTAAATATGATGACCAAATATTAATTAGGGCTAAGGGTTTCAGGTTAATGTCATTTCCTGGGTTTGTGGTGCAGTGAGACACTCATCTTGCAGGCAGACCACATATGCCACACAGATAAACAATCTAAACCAAACTGGCAGTGTTTCTCCACCCATGTAATGGTTATACTGTACTTAAGCAAACTCATTATTAATTCATTGTTTGCTTGTTTGTGCAATTGTTTCATACAGGGAATACGATATCTTCTAAAATGTAATAATTTTGTGCTTCACAGTTTCTTGACCCTGAAGGTATGTGGGTACAGGAACATTTATTTGAATTGTCGTATTCTTAGAGGTACTCGAATTTCAACTATGGCCCTGGTGGTTGAGTGGCTTGCCAATGAGGGGCATTATTAGATTTGCTGCTCACTGCCATGTCAGGTAAAGCAGAGAAGAATTAAAAGTGAAATCTAATCTTGCATCGCTGTTTGCCACCTCTCAACACACATAGACACACACATTCACAGACACATGCACGCACTCCCACACACACAAACATGCACATGCTGACAGCAAACATTGCTCCAGGTAAACGTCATTCATAATTATATGATTAAGCTGATAGTAATGTTCACCTTCCTCCCTCAAAGGTTCATCCCAGCATGCATCACTCATGCAGCTAACTCATATTAGCATTTCAACAATGTAATTTTCCTCTTTGCACTGTCACTGAGAGCATCTTATGTAAAATGTCATAATGTGTCCCTTCAAGAACCAGACCTTGCAAACATAATTTTCCCCAAATTAAGGCGTTTGAAAAATCATAGTTTTGGCATTTTACAGTAAATAATGGTTTCCCCCATAAAACACACCTGTCAAAAGAACTGAACCTTTCAAATAGATATCATTTTCATTTGATGCATTCTTCACCAAGAAACTTGATTTTTTGTGTGAGAGAGATAGAAAGCAGAACCCTCCTTGCACCCTACAGCATTTAGAGAAGAACTGTGTGTGTGTGTGTGTGTGTGTGTGTGTGTGTGTAAGTTCACTGCTTAAGTTTAACATTCATGCATTGAGATCAAACCCCATGCATCTTTGTCAAGGGCGTCCTTTCATCTGCTTTAGCAGTGTGACGTGGTTCTTTGTTGTGTGTTTACCCCCTCTCTGGCAAGGCCATATGAATATGTAAGCAGACAGACAGCAACATGGCACTGGACGTGAATGGAATGGTTACTTTAAGTGTCTTCACACAGTATCACCCGGTCAAAACATTTCACACAAAGCAAACCATTTAATTCTGAGGCAAATTTTATAACTTCTGCACCCTGAATATAAATCATTTTTTGAAGTGGGTTCACTTGGGCCAAGACTCTGAAATGAACAAACTTACATACTGTAAAAGCCATGTTATCCAGAATTTATCAGTGTAAAACCAGAAATTGTGTGTGTGTGTGTGTGTGTGTGTGTGTGTGCGTGCTTGTGTGAATACGAATTTTAATCTGTTTTGCCATCCCTCTAGGCAAATATCTGAATCAGCCTAAATGGGAAATGAGGGATGAAACAGACTGTCGATGAGCTACATATTTGACTGGCAAGAAGTCAGCAGGGAACTTTGTAAGGAACTTTGATGTAATACATGTTCATGCTTGTTTGATTCTCGCTGGCAGCGATTAGCCTCTCAGGACCTTATGATCCTGAGAGAAATCTGAGGGACTCAGGTAAAACATTTCAAAGGCCTTTGATATAACATGGTTATCCAGCTTTAGTAACAGGGAAATCCCTGAGTATGTGATGTGGTAGGCTAAGCATTCTGGTTGAATACAATAGCTGGCGTGCAACAACCACAGTGCTACTAGGCTACAAGCAGTGTGCTTGCTTGTTTGTTTTTGTTTGTTCAAAGAGGTAAATAGCTGAAATTGGTCTGATTGACCAGATGGTCTGGTCAAATGCTGCCTAATTGAAGGAGGGTAGCCTAGCCTACACCTTCTCACTCCCTAGCACTCTACGCATTATCTATCAGCTGAAGACTGATATCACCTTTGATACCAAGGTGGGCTGTTATTCCCATCTACATGACTCAACACTTACCAGGAGATGACTGTGGGTCAGTCACAGATGTGTCCCCTCAGCTGAGTTGTTGTCTGTAGCACAGACTTTGTTGGGGTTAATATAGGATAGTGTTTATTTACAACAGTGGCTCGGACAGGATAGATCCTCCAAGAGAAAAGATTGTGCTCAATGAAGAGCGTCACTAATCAAGAGCAACGGCAGTAGCCTAACACCGGCATCGATCCACTCAACACATTAATCCTTGCGCCATAAACACAGTCTCCTGTCTGAACAAGATCGGGTTGACCAGAACAAAACTATGGATCGGCCAACGATAAAAGATGGGGACAAAAATATTTAGTAAGCCTATTATAATTTTAAAGGAGTAGACCTATGACTAAATAGCAGATTATACAGGGTTGGGTATGACAATACTTAGGCCTACCATTCAGACAGATAGATCATAATGAAGAACAAGGACCTTTTTTCTGTGTGAGAGACATTTTACTATCGAGAGAGTTAACTAAATCTCCCCCCTCCCTCTCTCTCTCTCTCTCTCTTTCTCTCTCTCTCCCTCTCCCTCTTTCTGTCTCCGTGCGCCTGTGCGCGCCAACATCTGAGAGTGGGAGATGCTAGTGCGCCGAAAAATCACAGTCGCACAGTTCTACACGTGTTGAGAAGTCGAGGTAGGCTACGGTGCTTTACCTCAGCTGAATACTGCAATTGTTGTGATGATCTTAACCAGGTAATGTACTATTTTAATTTTATTTTAAAAAGTAATCAGACTCACGCTACTTTATACATATACATCTTCAACCGCGATTCACCGTGCCCTAAGGAATAATGAAAGCTCTCTTTTGACATAGGCTGGCAGTGAGGTGAGACAGAAAAGCCTAATTGGGTTAAAGATATCTTTCTGCTACTCCGAACAACTGATCTCAGAAGAAAACTTTATAAATCTGTGCTGCTGCGAACGTTAGCCTACTCCACTGTCAAGTGCAAGACATAAAAAAGCCGCCTGCTTGCTTTAGAGTCTATCGCGTCCTATCGGCTCAGCACCACATACTGTAGATGTCCATGGACACATCTCGTATTGCATTATAATACTCTTAATATAAAATGGACAAATCGCATTTTTTTCTGTGTATCTTGCTGTTAATCTAACTTTTAGGACCGTATAGATGTGTTGTCAAAACATGAATAGGCTATATTTAAATAAATACATATATGGTAATTTTTTTGTACCCTACCATAGGCCCAGTAAATTTATCATTTAACGTTATCATTAACAAAAAAATAGAATCAAAATAAAAATACAGCTATATTATTGGCTTAGGAAAGTCATGGCATACAGTAGAATTGTCCAAAGGTGACTTAAATAGCCTATGGTCCTCCCAGTTATAATTCTAGTGTAGCAACTCAAACAGAACCATTAAGCTTCATAGTTTAATCTCATAAACTAACCAGTAGGGCCATCTTTGTAAATTTCATTGAGGACACCATAGGCTATGCTTAAAATTGACACCCGGTTAGGGAGATCACAGAACAATATTGCACTGACCAACAGTAGCCAACAATGTTTGACAATGCGCTTAAAACAATCCTACACCTGGATTGTCCAACTGGTTTCTCTCTCTCTCTCTCTCTCTCTCTCTCTCTCTCTCTCTCTCTCTCTCTCTCTCTCTCTCTCTCTCTGTCTTTGTACCTGTGAATAAAAGTCTGTTAGTTGAGTTTGTGCAGTGACTGTAAGGTAATGACATAATGTAGTTGGGGGAGAGGGGTGGGGAACGTCTTCCTCCTCCTTGTCTGTGGACCAATGCCATCCTTCTTTAATGCCAAGCCAGTATAAAGGAGCTGCTACTGTTCTCTGCATCCACATTCTTCTTTGGCAATCTGTAGGAAATTAAGTGATAAGTGAGTGAGTAGTTTGCCATGTAAGGCTGTTATCTGCTCTGCCTTTTCCATAAATGACTGCTGACCAGAGGCAGCAGTTTCCTTCTAGGACTTATCTAATATCTTGACTGGTTGGATTTATGACTGACTGACTGACTGACTGTGTGTTTGTGTTTGTGTGTGTGTGTGTGTGTGAGAGAGAGAGAGAGAGAGAGTGTATTTGCCTTCCATTAGGTAAATGAGAGTCATTTGTGCTGAGAGGAATTATACGCATTTCTCTCATCAATCAAGGACAGCTCCATTGGTTAATTAGTGCAGCTGTTTAGTGACTTCTTTACTCTCTCTCTCTCTCTCTCTCTCTCTCTCTCCCTCTCTCTCTCTCTCTCTCTCTCTCTCTCACACACACACACACAC
>JASCQY010015695.1:0-2500 GCA_030264315.1 Sardinella tawilis
CACACACACACACACACACACACACACACACACACACACACACACACACACACACACACACACACACACAGTAGACAGAGGGGAAAAAGTCAGACACCCGAGTCCAAAGCAGGAGGTGAAAAGGGGCTGTGGTCTACAGTACTCCTGTGCGCTGCCCAGCACTGTCTACAAGCACTCCACCTGAAATCAACTGCCTTGCTATTTTTACCTAAAGTGACCAGGAAGCCACTGGTGTTTTTTAGGCAAAAATGTGTCAAAAAAGTCTGAAATGAAACAAAAATGAATTTGCTGATGACAAGCAACTACAGACTTTTTTTGTTCATTTCATCAGGTGACTAAAAGCCTAGATCCTGTAAACATGCTTTGCTTCAACAACTTTTGCCATAAACTGTCATTGTGAAGAGAGCATGAAATGTATGCAAGGGCAACCCTAACCTACCTCTGCCAAAAGCCCTTCAGTGTTATTATGCATGCAGTGGGCCTAAAGATATTTATAGCTATGAAAACTCCCTTCACTGCGTATAGATCACCTGCTGCGGGCGTGGCGGAGCCATGGTTACTGTATGTCGCTTGACTGGCGATCAGGGCGACCCAGGTTTGATCCCTGAGGCCCATGTTGCAATAAAAACGATTAAATACCAGTCAACTTAACTTCACTTTTATTTTCTTTCCCTGCCTCTTCACCTTCCATTCAGTACCTCTGACACACTACCTCTAAAGGTGATGATGGATGGAATGTTTTTTTCAGCAATGTCGTTGGGCAGTCACATAACAGGTTCTGTGCTATTTGATTGCAAGATCTTAACCATTTGGATTATGATGACTTGACTTCTCCTGGGAAAAAAAAAATATCAATGGGGATAGGCGTGTGTGAGTGAGTGTGTGAGCGTGCGTGCGTGCGTGCGTGTGTGTGTGTGTGTGTGTGTGTGGGCATGTTCAAACCACATCATCAGCTTCAGGCAATTTTGCCCATGCAGACGGCCCCAAACGGGTCTGATCAGTGGTGGAGCTGGCTACTTTCGGTCTGTCAGTCTCTGAGCCGTCAGTGGCTGCCTCGTTCTCTGCCTTCTCTACACTCAGCGCTGGGGAAAGGCAGCGGAGAGGCTGACAGACAGAGGAGCGCCTGGAAAAGAATCTTTTCTCATCAAATCTGTCAGGACCAAACTCCCACTCCCATTCGACGGTGTCTCGGTGCCCCCCACACGCCGTCGCGCTGTGTGTAACTCGTCTTTTTCTTCATTAGTTCCAAAACTCTGCGGGCTTAGCGCGTCTATGTGAGTGTGTGTACAGTATGGGTGTGTGTTTGTGTTTGTGTGTGTATGTATGGCTGTTCATGTACGTGTGCATGTGTGTGCGTCTATGTGAGTGTGTGTATGTGTGTGTTTGTGTGTGTATGTATGGGTGTTCATGTGCGTGCGTGTATGTGTGTGTGTGTGTGTGTAGGGGTGTGCGTGCGCGTGTGTGTGTGTTTTAATCACCGCTGCAGTTGAGCAGCCCTCCATCTCTCTTCCCTGGAGTAGTTGCTTTTCCAGTCCAAGTGTGACTGGGCTGTCCGCTTCAATTTTCTCTCTCCTTCATTTCCTCCCCCTCGCTTTCCCTTCGTCTTCCTCTCTCCCTCCCTCCCTCCCTCGCTCCGTCTCTCTCTCCCTCTCTCTCTCCCCCTCATTCTCTTCCCTTTTTTCTTCCGGGCTTCATACGGTTTTTTTTTTTCTTTCCCTTGCTCGTGCTCCCGTTCCTTCTGCCCCAAATCTCTCCCCCTCTCTCACTTTCCTCAATGGACTCACTCCATTTTTTCAATTACCTTTCCTTTCAGCTGACGTAGAGGCCGCTCCGACTATCCAAAGCACCAATGAGGACGCTGCCAATACTCCTTTCCATACCATAAGCTCTCCATTGTATCAGATGACACGTGAATTATGTAAGGTGTCCGCTTGGCTCGCCTAAACCTTTAGCAAAATGCTCTATTACTGTAAAGCTTTCGCAAAACACCTCAATTTACATTTATAATACAGTATAGTATATTATAGTATTATATATATATTTATAGCTTATAGTTTATGGACATCTTTCTTTCCAGAATGTCACAGTGTAACCATTCGATGCGCATCAACTACAATATTACATTAAATAAAGTGTGGGGATCAAATAAGGTAAAACCTAGCAGGGGGGGCTGAGACCCAGAAATGAAGGCTGCTTGTCCTCAGGAAACGCCTGTCTGTCCCCAGCCAGAGAGGCCAGCATGCTGGGGTGTCCAATCTGGACTGGAGCGGCGAGCGGGAGGGTTGTTTGGGGACGGCCATGCCGTGCTGTCAGCCCTAGTGGCCACTGGCCAACAGGGAGATTTACTGGAGGTGGAAACGGATCTGAGGTGGACATCACCAGACAGCCGTAAGGCGAGCCAACCTCTCTGCCTTGGACTCATCAAGCAGAGTATCTTAAGCTGTGCACATCCTGGTGAACTGATATCCATGGGTGTGACAGGGGGATGCGTGTGTGTGTG
>JASCQY010015695.1:7500-10266 GCA_030264315.1 Sardinella tawilis
ACATTGGCAGAGGTGTCAACGACAGCTGAAAATAAACACACACACACACACACACACACACACACACATACACACAGCAGCCAAGTCCAGAATGAGATGCATATACAGTACACTCCCATATAAATAGCCAGGAGGAGGAAGTACAGAAATAACCCAGAAGGCTGTGGAGGGAACAGGTGTGTGAAGGCAGGGGCAGGGGCAGGGGCAGTGAAGGTGAAGGGGCAGGGGCAGTGAAGGGGCAGAGGCAGGGGCAGAGCCAATGAAGGGGCAGAGGCAGGGGCAGGGGCAGGGGCAGAGCCAATGAAGGGGCAGAGGCAGTGAAGGTGAAGGGGCAGAGGCAGGGGCAGAGCCAATGAAGGGGCAGAGGCAGGGGCAGAGGCAGGGCCAGTGAAGGGGCAGGGGCAGTGAAGGTGAAGGGGCAGAGGCAGAGGCAGAGCCAATGAAGGGGCAGAGGCAGGGGCAGAGGCAGGACCAGTGAAGGGGCAGGGGCAGTGAAGGTGAAGGGGCAGAGGCAGAGCCAATGAAGGGGCAGAGGCAGGGGCAGAGGCAGGGCCAGTGAAGGGGCAGGGCCAGTGAAGGTGAAGGGGCAGAGGCAGGTGCAGGGGCAGGGGCAGAGGCAGGGGCAGAGGCAGTGAAGGGGCAGGGGCAGAGGATAGAGATGGAGAGAGGGGAGTGTCTTAAGGCATTTTAGGCTGAGGCTGCCTGGCCTCTCTCTCTAGGAAAGGGGGAAAAACCTGCTTTATGTAATTCAGTGCACAGTAATGAAGAAGCGGTTTAACCTCTCCTGACATGCAGGGGTCATGCTCCACGGTGCGGAACAGCTGCTGGGAGAACGATGTGTGTTTAAGTTTCCAGGCTTATATTTAGCAAAACATCTGTGGAAGGATCTGATCTTGCATACACAGCAAATGGCTTGGGAAGTCTCATGGTGTTACACACTCTAAGAAGAAGAAAAAAAAAATCTTCATCTCCAACACTTTACGGGCACTGTAAAATCTCACCAAGGCAGAATGTGTATGTTTCACCTACAGTTTCATATACAAACTGTCTGTGTCGGTGATAAAAGTTCCCCAAAGCTAAAAAATAAAGAAAACAATGCTTACTTACAACTCAAACCTTCAGGAGGCTGCAAAAGGGTGAACCTCTCTGGAAAGTTCTAAGCAGAACCGCAAGGAAGCAAAGACAAACTCACTTCCCTCCGACAGAGCAGCACTGTAGGATTTTTATGTATTTATTTATTTTTATATTTTTTTTCCCAAGCGTCCGACAGGATGGAGTGTTTCTCTCGTTCTCTTCTCCCTTTTCTCTGGGCTTGATTAATACTGTCTCTCATTTTTAATGCTTGTTGGGTCTTGATGGGAAGGCTACTGAGTGCCAGGGAGGGGAGGGTGATGGATGGGGGCCGTTTTTACGCTCAGGCCTGGGCGGCGCGTGGTGCGGCGCAGCGTGGCAGAGAGCTGGAATTTTCCCTCACACACACAGAGACAGACAGACACACACACACACACGAGCACAATAGCTAACCCCTTCAGATTAAAAAAAATGAAACCCGGCGGGGGCCACATTCTAGAACTTGAGGGGTTCTAAATGAGGTAATATTCTGTTTTCAGGACGGTTTTTACCGTGGATTTCATCAGGATGTTTAATAGATGCATCCAGGCAAAAGGATCCATCTTTTTATGCGCCAGAGAATCCATGAGAGGGCCCTTGTCTCGACGAATGCTCATCACAATCACCAATAAAGACATTTACACAAACGCACACACACACACACACACACACGCTTACACAATCTGTCAGCGTGTGCTCGTGTGGAGACACACTGCACCCGATCCTGCGGTACTTTAATCTTTCATTGGGAACGTACAAAGATAAAAAAAAAATAAAAAAAATAAAATTAAAATAAAAAAGTCAAGATTGCACTGCTTGAATGAGGCCACTGGGACTTCCCTCTACACCCAACCCTGCATACGCATCGTCACTTGATCTCACAGGCGTCGGCGGTGGCACCACCGAGTAGTGTGCTGCTGCCGCTGCAGCATGACTAAAAAGGGCCTCTGTCTGCGTCATGCAGCTGTGAAAAGAGCTCTCTGCTGGCTCCTTCTGAACGGCAATGAAGGCTAAACCAACAATGATTGGGGATGACGTGAGAGTGGCGGTGCCGGAGGTGTAGGGGTCCCGTGTGAGCGGTGGTGGTAGGGTAGGGGTCCCGTGTGATGGCACGCACCGGGGCCTTGGTGGTGATGTAATCTGTGCGAGGAGTGCCTTCAAACATCAGCTCACCTCATGTGATATTACTGTAGCTTGCACTCTTTTAACTGTGGAGAAAACAGCTCTACCTAACTTGACATGTTATTCCCCGCAGCAGGTAGGTATGTGTATGTGTGTGTGTGTGTGTGTGTGTGTGTGTGTTGATTAAACATGACCTAATTCAGAGTGATCCATGGAGAATGTTCCGTGAGTGTGTTCGTTCAGGAATAAGTGTAAGAAGAATAAGTCTATGAATGTGTATGTGTGTGCATCTGTTTGTGTCTATGTGTGTGTGTGAGAGTGAGACAGATTGAGTGTGAAGGTCTGTCTGTATACTTTGGGGAAAAGAACTTGCAAGCTGAAAGTCTCTCTCTTTGTGCACGATGCCTGTATGTTTGTGTAGGTGTGTGTACGTGTGTGTACGTGTGTGTGTGTGTGTACGTGTGTGTGTGTGTGTGTGTGTGTGTGTGTGTGTACGTGTGTGTGTGTGTGTGTGTGTGTGTGTGTGTGTGTGTG
>JASCQY010015746.1:0-10263 GCA_030264315.1 Sardinella tawilis
CCCCCCCCAACTCCTTTTGTGAGCTTTCCATTGTGTGGACCACTGCACAGTCACGACCATTTCTCTTCACTGCCGATGGAATGTTCCATATGAAAGACAAGGAGTGATGAAATCGGATCTTGAGCCGGGAATGGGCTAACTGCAGATCATTTCCTATCTGGACAGACCAGATGAAAAATGCATAGCGGAGGGATTGTGAGGAATCAAAAGGGTCACGACAGACAGAGGCGGTCCGGTCGATGAAGGCAGCGCGGTTCTCCCTGACGACAGCGCAAACGCTTCCTCGCTGCTTCAGACCCTCAATGACTTCGCACTCTCGAACAAAGGCTATGAGGAACCACAATATGATGAGCACTGAGAAAAAGTGGCTGTGGTTAACAGTTTAAACGGGAAGTCCATTTCGCATAACAATTCCTGCCTCTGTACAACATGAACTCAGAGTGTCTACCATCAGCATCTTTTAGGAAGATTCAGGCCCTATAATACACTGCATCACCAATTTAGCCAACAAATACAAGAAAGACATTATTGGCTCGGAGCATTTCAGAACATTTTGAACAGTTTTCAACTACTCCACAAAGGACGAAAACACATCATTGAACACAGCATAACTGCCAACCAAAGGTTAGCCTACTCTGAATGACAGAGAAGAGGCTTCACAGGTAAAGAGTCATCAAGAGTATTATGATTCTTAGTGTCCTCCCCTCAAATTGATATGCAATTTCAAGGTTGACACAGTGCAAAATCATTTCCAATTGGTTTTGGCGCTGGGGTTCATGAATACCAATGGGTTTGTATGACACGCATTATCATGACTGTTCCACAGTCGTGTCTGACAGCGGTAACAAGGTGTTGAAGAAGCCACATGCATTAGCAGACAAGAGGATGGGGAGGTGTCTCAAAGGTCAAACACCATCTAAGTGATTCACGACCGCCGCACATGACAAGTAAAGACACTTAATCTTGTCAGACAAAAAAAGAAGAAAGAAGAAAGAAGAAAACCTTGAGGTGGGAGACAATAGGAGACAATGAGAAGCTCCTCTTTTAAATGCCAGACTGCTTCGCTGAATTTAACCATTATGAAAGACCGTAACCCAGAGAGACAATGTAGACAAATTCCTATGATAGCATTGACACAGGAAATTATTGAGTTATTATTTTTTTTTTACGCTCTCTGGAAAGCTCTATGCCAGCATGCATTTTAATTCATTACCATTACAGCTAAACACTATGCGCTAACAGCAGCCTTTAAAAAAAACAAAACAAAACCAAAAAAAAAACTAAGCTTAGCAACGTGCAATGAAACGACTAACAAACAACCCATTAAAAACGCGCCAGCTCGGCTTTAAATTGAAATAAGCAATTTGTAGCTGTTAACCCATCGCATGTTCTCATGCAACTTTTAATTACGAAAAATGCTACTCGCATCTGGGAGCTGTCTGTGTTAACCTTTATGGGAGCCGTGAAGAGAGGGGTGTGAGCAACTCCTTCCCTGCATACCAACACCTCTCAGCTGGGGTGCTTCCAGGTTTATAGGGCAGGGAGAGGCATTTTGAAAGGGTGTGCTCTGAATGTGCATGTACAGCCATTCAGAGAGGCCTGTCTCTTTACGCAAACACTGACACTGACTTTTTGCGTCAGGGGTTGCAGAGATTACCTACCTTAGTGGTTCGCTTGCAGCCTGCGTGTGTGTGCATGTGTGTGTGTGCGTGCTTAGCCTTGTTTGGGGTGGCACTGGTTAGCTCTCCTACTGGCTACATTGGTATAATCTACCTACTATACTTCTGTCTTTGACCATTACACAACAGATACCAAATACTGAGATGCTTTACATACTGTATCAATGACATGTAAATACCTGCTAAAGATTCTCAGGCAGAAGGCAGTAAGTAAAGTAAAGCCGAGGCCGAGAGGCTTACTGCCAAACAACCCACGTATCAACAGATGCAAACCCAGTGCAGTGCAGATGGTTGGCTCTTAATGGTCGAAGGCGTTGAAAAAAGGTGTTAAAGCCAGTCACAGAAAGGCACTGCCAAATGAGCAGTGCATCAAGGGAAGTGGAGTCATTAGGCTGTGGAGCGGATGTGTATCATGGCGTGTGCTGGACCCAACCACTGATCTCCACATGGCCTCCAGGCCTCAGTGTGAGCAGTGGGCTGACAGATGACTCATCCAAGTGTGTGTGTGTGTGTGTGTGTCTCTGTGTGTATGTCTGTGTGTGTGAGAGTCAAAACAGCATGCCGCTGCGCTGGTCATAATTATTTTCCTGACCCTGTGGCTCACTAGGGGCATGTGAGGGAGAGCAGCGACTCCAGATAAATACTAATACCACGACCACCCACCACCCCCACGCACCCCTCCCCTTTCCACCCAGAGAGGCTACAGTGTAACTACAGGGGTAAGAGACAGACAGCAGACAGTGTCTGAAGAGAGGAGGTTTTAATGTAAGTGGTGACTTCGGGTTTGCCTTCGGGGCCTGTTGTCACACTCTTTCTTTCTCTTTCTCTTTCCCTCCTCTCCTTCTGGCAGTCTGCCTCTTCTTATCTTCAACTCCCCCTCTCTCTCTCTCACTCTCTCTCTCTATGTCTTATTGTCTGCTATGTGTGTTTAGCGGAGGAGCGGAGCAGATGTTTTGAAAACATGCTGTGTCAGATGGTCAGAGGAAATCCTCCTTCATCTTGGGCCCTCCTCTGTCTTGCTCTCTCTTTCCCCTAACAAAGAGCCCAATCAAAGCTGTTTGTTTTCTCGCCTCCTCCTCCAGCATCCTCTTCCACATTGGCACTGGCTCCACAAATAGCATCTATCCCCAGACTAGAGTTGACCCTCACGTGGCCTTGCTCAAGCCCCTTATTTTCACCCGGTTCAGGGCCAGAACAGAGCTAAATCTCAGCCAAACTAAGGCCAGATACAATATGATAGACTTCCAATATGAATACAAGACTACAAGACAAGAAAGTCTTGTTGCATCCCTGGATGGCTCATTTAAGACACAAAATATAAATCTAACCCTGAGGCCAAGAGGGTTATCCTGGGGATAACTGAACATAACATCCTATGACAACCATGTTTTTAAATACATAACTACAAATTCCCTTGACAAACACAGATACACAGATACACAGATACAGACACAGATCAGATCTATGTCTACCAGTATCCACAGCTGTGTGTGTGGGTGGCACATGCAGGCAGAGCAAAGGAGAGCGGAGCCCAGCCCTAAGCATCAGCCAGTGCAGGGCTGTACATTTCCTCTAGAGAGAGATGGGCGTGACACCTGGACAGAGGCAAGGACACAGCATTCCCAGAAATAGCTTGTGTAATTTGATTAGTGCACACGCAGACTGAATACCACCCCCAGCACCCCCCCCCCCCACACACCGCCTCATCCTTCTCCTCCTCCTCCTCACATTCCACAGGGACAACAGCCAAAGGAAGAGAGGAAAAATAATAAAACAGAAAACCCAAGCAGGAATGATTAATCATTAATCAGTTGAAACTTGATTTTGTTTGTGATCCACAATTACAGAGCAATGAGATGAATAGAAAGAAATAAAAAAAAGAGCAAGATTGGCCCCAAAACAAAGCCGGGCTGGAGAGAGACGTTACTCACGCTCTTAAAATGCTCTTAAAAGTCCTGTGCATAGCATAAACACAGTGCACACAGGATCCCAAAGGCATCCATGACGACAAATAGACTGTAGAAGGGACAACGACTTGCTCAAGCGTGGAATTGCGAGATGAGTGCAAGTCATTAAGGAGGAAGATGTCTGAACTTGATTTCTCCTGGGAAGGCTTCCTCTGAGCCTTAAGGAGGCAAATGTTGTATTCTTCAGGAAATAACTTCGCCCCACGCAAACCGACATCACGCACGCATGCCAGTCATTCCATTTCTGCTGGCTTACGTCTGTTCATCTGTTGCAAGGATACTGTAGCGAGGCAAAGCTACATCATGAGAAACATCCTCCATCCCCAATATCCAAAACACCTTTGGCTCCAGCCGTGGCTCCAAATGGGATTGCTAATATTCTGCTAATGTTTATTAGTGTTTATTAGTGTATCAATATTGGTGTTGTTATTAGGCTATTACGTTTGTTTTTTTTGTTGTTTTCTGCCTTCCTCTCAGTGACCCGAAGGCAGAGTTTGGGAGCGGCACACTTCAAATGTGAAGTCTCAACAGGTAGTCGATGTGGCCTGTTGAGGTCTAGTGTTGAGAAACTAGACGTGCCCGTGCACTTCTTCTCTGAAACCCTCCCTTCCTGGAGGCATTTTTTCCCTGCTTATTCTGCCCAACTCAATCAATTCTATCACTCTCTCCTGTTCTCTCTCTCTCTGGTTTGCAGTCTCACTTTCTCTCACCTCACATCCAAGGTCACAGTCATTGCTATGATAGACACATAGGCATGCAAGTGCAGGCACACACACACACACACACACACACACACACACACAAAACACTGACTTAAAGAAAAGCATGCGCGCGCACACACACACACTCACACTCACACACACACACACACACACACACAGAGTGAAAACCCATTTCTACAGGCTAGCAATTCAAAATCTCAGCCAGCAGTAAACAGTGCATCTGTCAGCTATTTTTGGCCCCCTTCCACAAGTTGGAGCTCAACAGTGGCATATTACCATCAATCAAACAAAGCACATTTGTTGGAGCCCCGGCAGCAGAACAGATGCAGTGCCATTCAATGAAACGCTCCTCTCGTATAGCATCCAATTCCGGCACTCTCTCAAAGGCAACCAAGACTCGCAGAAAAGATCAAGGGTGAAGAATGACACACTACACCCTAAAGAATATCTAATAATATTCTTTATAATCATTCCCATGATTCCTATGACACAGCTGATAGAGAGGCAAGCCACATCAAGGCCATGAGTTTGACCCCCCTCTCTCTTCAGACAGAAAACAAAAAGCATACATTGTTTACTTTATTTACTTTGGTACATGATGCATATTGTATATTATTGGTATAAATATTTTTGGATATAAATGTATGCTAGAAAAAGTGTAAACAGAACTCTGTCTGTTAGTTGGGCACTAATACTGATGCGGGGTCTGAGGGAGTAGTGTTTCCATTGGGACACGTGTGTTCACTTATGGCCGTGCTGACGCGAGGCCAGGAGGTGACTCATGGGTCATGGGTTCCGTTCCGTTTCATTCTACTCCATGCCTCAAGACCACCCCTCTCTAAATGACCCCCTCAGCATTGTTTTCATGATGAGCTCCGCCACGGAATTCCTCTTTTGGCGTTCCAGAGTCCCAGTTCCAAAAGGTTCTAAATTCTAACAGGAACAAACAATTCAATTTACTTTAAGGATTTGTTTTCCTCCCTAGAAGTTGCCGGATATTGCAAACAGCGCATTGATTATTTTCAAGCTGGGCCTGGCTGTTGGTCAAAATCACAAATGATTAACCATTGTGCCAAATGTGCAATGAGGGCACCACGATACTTCCTCTGAAAATCTCCACTACATCACAAGAGATCTAAAACAATACAAAGTATTCAAGGACAGAGGAGCAAAAACAACCTTCAGGTACAGAGTGAATCTAGGAAAAAAATATGTTTGTTTCCAAAACTAGATGGCAGTACCGACGATTTCAACAGTACAGACTGAGCAATCAGAACTTGGGTCTGACGTAGCCCAGCCAAGAGCATACTTGATTCACCAGCAGTTGTGTCCAGGATGATGAAGTAACTCAACAAGCCCACTGAAGGGACAGAGAGCAGTGGAGGTTATGGAAGGTTTTTCCAACTCTGAGGCAGCACAGGGAAAAAGCAGCTCACTCTTTCCTTGGCCAAAGTGGGGAAAACACAGGATTCAATTCCAAGGCACCAGCACAACAGACTCGATTTAACGAGACAGTAAATGCCTGGTCTTTTATGGGCACTTTTATTACCGGCTTGTGTTTGTGTTGGTGCGTTTCTGCATTGTTTTCTAATATCATTAATTACACAAAACAATGTCTTTTAATAAAAGAAAATGCTACAATGCCTTCCTACACTAGGCTTATATAAAGCTTCTGAGAACGTTTTGAGTCATATTCCAAATATTTCAAACCACCAGTGGTGCCAGGTTTCCAACAGGTTATAAACAGGCTTTGACGAAAAATTCCAAAGACTGAAAAACTGCACTGAGGTCAGTTCTCACAGGAACCAATGGCAAGGCCCGGGAGCAGAGCCTTGTCTTCGTCATCAGTGGAGAGTCTCGGTCATCCACTGGACAAGTGAATAATAATCTCCCAGTGTCTACACCAACTCAGGGCTTCAGCAAATGGCCCTTAACTTCAAGAAATACTCCGCTGATCACGGCTGATCTTCCATGAGACAGTGCTACTATGAGGTAAGGTGGAAGCACCAAAGGTGCAAGGGCAGGATTATACTGATGCTTTCCTCTTCTCTTGGGGTCGGACATTATGGTCTGTTCAGTACACCAGACATTCTTCTTTCAGTGGGAGAAAAGGAAGAATCCCTTCAACACAAACATAGCAGACACAGTAAACACACACAAACAACACACACATACACAAAGGCACAGAAACACACACACACACACACACACCTACTGTACATGCAAGAATAAGTCCCTCTTATCATTTCATTAACCAAACATAAAAGACAGGAAGAAAAACGGCACACTGAAGCGAATTCTTCACTCTGGACCGGACAAACTAAATATGAGGATCTACAGTAGATGTACGGATTAGCAAACATTTGGGATTAAGTTGGTGCCAAGAGGGATGAAAAGTCATCGGCGTGATTTAGAAATGGCTTCCCCCTCCTGTCAGCTACCTCCTGCTCCGGTGAATCCACCGCTAATCCACAGACAGATGTTTCAACATGCCAATTCCACTTTCAGTTTCCATTTACCGAAAGTGATGGAAAATGATATGATAGAGTAGACAGTCTTTCATCTGATACTCTGTATTACATTTATGTAAATGGGCATTTAAAGGTGAACTATGAGATCCTGAATGATTCCACGTAAACAAACAAAATGCTATTCTCAAATTCACCCTACTAAATCACCTTTTCTCACTGCCCCCCCACCTACTGTACAGTATATGTGCATGCTCACTAACCCTCACCCCCTCCCCTTAACCATTTTGTTGGTCTTTGGCTGAAATGTGGTTTGTTTTGTTTTGGTGCACAGCCTGTGCCCCTAGTGTTTTTTTGACGTTTTACAGCCCCTGTGTTGTCTCCAGAGACCAGACTTTTTGACAATGTAATCAGGGGGCAGGCAGCAAGCTGATTAAGGGGAGATGCCTACGTTTTGTGACAAAAATTTAAAAGTGCTCAAAACCATGCAAGATCTCATAGTGCACCTTTAACATGGAATTTCTGATAATACCACAAATATTACTTTGTCCTTGCAAGCAAGCGGTTTTCTGTGACAGACCTTAATAAGTAGGCTACCAGTACAATAACAAATTGATTGTTCTATTTATGCCAACATAATTCCTAGATCAACAAAGTCAATGCCAATGATGATTCAATTACAACAGCACAGGTATAATAGCAAGCATTAATTCACTGTAATCCACACAATACAGTATAATTACCCAAGGGACACAGCCACTTCACGTCCATATGTTAATACTGCATTAGGAGCAGCAAGACCTGCAGTTGTATAAATTACAAAAGGAAGCTGGTAAGGACATTACAGGTAATACCACCATAAAGGCAGTGCGTCAGAGCGGAGCCTTACAGCCTACAGTTCTTCTTTTGATGAAAAAAAAAAAAAAAAAAAAAAAGCTTTATGGAGGGGGAAACAGGTGGGACATCACAGGGTGTACTTCTTTGCTCAGGAGAAACAAATACTTAGGTAAATGAGTAAACCCCAGTGGGTAGCTGTTTAAGCTTTTAGCGATGAATCACAAACAGAAGAACTCGCTCGGTGACTGCAAGGGGATGAGAGTGAGTGTGTGTGTGTGTGTGTGTGTGCGTGTGTGTGTGTGTGTGTGTGTGTGTGTGTGTATGTGTGCGTGTGTGTGCGTGTGTGCGTATGTGCTGTTGCATAGCTGACATTTCTAAGTGTTCAGACCTGTGATTAAGTGGCCCACCAGGTGCTTCCCTGCAAGTTTGAAGCACTTCCTCGTAGCCCAACAAGAGTGAGTCAACGACCTTGAGGGCTGCGCTGAAGAGATGTTGCTAATTCAGGTGAGCTTGGCTAAAAGACATAGCCTGAAAGCATTTATGCTGTTCCAGCCACAACTGAGAGATGCCTGACTTTTAAATTTACATGAGGGAAACGACAAAAACAGAAACAACAACAACAACAACAACAACAAGAAGGGGTGGGGTCTGGTATAAAGAAAGCATTATGTTTGGATACCACGTAGTGTCAATTGCCACTCATGAGAGAGGGAGAGAAGGGAGTTGCATTTCACAAATCTTGTTGCCTGCAGGTGAACCCAAACCTGGCCCCTGGGAATACACGAGAGACTCAGTGAACTGAGGGATGACACAGCACCACCACCACCGGCTCCGATTCCGGCTCCAGCTCCGGCCGGCCAGCCACACTCCACCCCACCTCAGCGCACTCCCCCACAATCCACCATGATGGAAGCTTCAGGAGCAGGAAAGGGCTTTTTTTTGAGAGAGAGGAAATCCAGCCTTCCTCTGCATTATAAACACAAACACCCTCCAGTCCACTCCACTCCACAAGCCTCCCAGCATCAGAGCCCAGACGATCCTGACTCATAAGCACAGAGGATTTGGCTGTTTCTGCATTATCTGATACAGCCCCAGATTACCTCTTCATAATCTTACTGAGCCATCCATCCCCCCTCAGAGACGAGAACCAAATGCCAAAAAGTACAGAAAAAAAGGAAGGAAGGAAAGAAAGAAAAAAGAAAAACAAAAACAACAGATAGTGTCTCTGGACAGCAGAACTTTTAAGAATTCAGACATCGTCATGCCCAGGCCAGTATCAAGAAGATAAGAGGTAATGGATGAGCCGCACTTCAAATGTCTGGAGATTATACATCTGACAGCGTGACAGGAAACATCAAGGAGCCATTCACATTAGAAAAGAGGTCTAGAAGCCCACAGCGAAAGAGAAAGAGAGAATGGAGAGAGAGAGGGAGGGAGGGAGAGGGAGAGAGGCCGGAGACAGATGCATAGATACTGTACACGTTTCCACTTCTTTAACCAGGAACATAGCAAGTCAGGCATATTATGAACTTGCTAAACATGCTGATGCCAGCCATATGCACAAGTGCGGTTAAAAACCACAGTCCCTGGACGGAACTGCATAGCACATCAAAGCGAAGCTGGTTCCCTTCCCTAAACTCTGCAGAACCCTGCGTTGAACTCACACGCAGCCGAGGAGAGGAGGGGGGAACACAAGCAGCCGATGCACCCCTCCAACATCACACCAAAGTCACGTCACGTCACATTGACCGTCCGTCACACTCCAGTGGAGCCCTTCTCCATTCTATTCCCTGATAATATTTTTCAAAAATATACACCTGGTAAGTTCATATAACATAATTAATATAATATAATAAATCATTTCCTCTCTTTCCTCTCTAGTGGTGCATAAATGAAACTCAAAGTCAAGCCCATCGGCTTTTCTCTCATTTCTGTTACATATCTTTTTCCGTCCATCTTTTATATGATTGAATGAAGGTTCATTGGGCTCCAGGATTTTCTTCTGCCTATGCATTGAGCTTACTAAGCAAATAGCCTTGTGTCCTTAAGCAACACTGCATCAGTAAGGATGACATCAGACTCCAGGAGAGAGGGAGAGAGAGAGAGAGAATGAGTGAGACAGAAAGGGGGAGAGAGAGAGAAAGAGAGGGAAGAAAAAAGAAAAAAAAAAACACTACGTGTCCCAACAGCTGCAAGTGCTGCAGTCGCCTGCATGACATGCTCCTGCTGCAGAGGAGGCTTAACAACAATAACAAACAACAATAACAACAGAAACAAACAAACAAAAACAAACAACAACAGAGAAATAACACACAAGATCACACCTACCTCTAGCTCACACAGTCTGTGTATTCCGGCTGATAACACACACCCCAAAACGCGACACACACACACACACACGTCACGTCACGTTTAGCTTCAGCATGTGGTGCTCGCGGATGACCGGTCGAGAGAGTCAGTGAGACAGTCAAGTCGTGCAACTGCAGCTGCTATTGCTGCTACTGCGCAGACCAAGGTAGAGAGAGAGAGAGAGAGAGAGAGAGAGAGAGAGAGAGAGAGAGAGAGAGAGAGAGAGAGAGAGAGAGAGAGA
>JASCQY010015788.1:0-5000 GCA_030264315.1 Sardinella tawilis
GTGTGTGTGTGTGTGTGAGTGTGTGTGTGTGTGTTTTTGTAACATAAATTTATGCTGCATGAAAAATCCAGAGCACACACACAGTTTCACACACACACATTTTTCTCTCTCCCCCTCAGTCACACATGTCAGTGCACACACACACACACACACAATGACTGCAGGCCTTGCCTCAGATGCCCTCCGTCCAATACCACAGTTACCCCACCACACTACCACAGCAGGATATGGCATCATAGCCCTGTTATAGCATTCAAACACACACACACACACACACACAGGCCCCACTGAGGATCTGGAGAATAGCTTAGCGTTGGCGGCTTGGCCTGGGCTCCTGAAGCGATTTCAACACTCACACTGTCAGCCTGCTCCCAGCACTGGGCATCAGCAGATATTGGATATGCCACTCACCAGTGTAGCGCACACACACACACACACACACACACACACACACACACACACACACTCACACAAATGTACACACATGCATGAATCACACAAGTGCATACACACAGAAATACAGGTACAGGTACAGATACACACGTCCCTAAACCTACTGACATTCAACCCTCCACTCCAACACTCCACTGCATCAGCTGCTGCTGGGCGAGCCACTCGGCTGGAGAGCTGGGTAGTAAAGTTGGGTAGTTGGGTAATAAATTAGTTGGGTAGTTGAATAGTTGGGCAGTTGGATTGTAAAGTTAGGCAGTTCGGTGGTTACGTAGTTGGGTAGTTATGTAGTCGAGTCGTTGGGTAGTTGCAGGGGTTTTATTTGGTCTCTGACTGCTGCCATTGTCCGTTCTAGAAAGTTCTGCTGACATGCAGTACACACACACACACACACACACACACACACACAACTAAGGAAGCTCAGAGTCTGGGACACATTACGCTTGAGTGTTTGAGACATAGACACACAGACATGCGCGCGCACACACACACACACACACACACACACACAGACACACACTCCTGCCTCTTCTGAAATTTTTACATCATCCCGACTGTTAATTATGCAGTGGGCCTCCTGCTCAAACATACAGCGTACTGTATCCTCTCCCCACCCAACACACACACACACACACACACACACACACACACACAGTGTACTGTATCCTTTCCCAACCCAAAACACACACACACACACACGCAGCCAAGAAAGAGGTTTTTATTTTCTGCCGTGCTGGCAGTCCAGGCTGGTTTGGGTTACAAGCTTAATGTGCAATGCACAGAAAAATGCCTGCCCCACTGAAACACACACACACACACACTGACACAGACACACACGACTCTTGAGGAAAGTGCTTACCCATGCGGGCGGATGGGACAGGACAGAACGCTAGCAAGGCCCATTTAGCACCTGAGCATTCCACACACATACACACACTATTGGAGCCTGCACCACTGAACACACCCTGCAATGAGTAGCAAGTGGGGATGTGCAGTGATCACCACACACACTCCTCTAATCAGAGCTGCCGGAGATGTGTGTGTGCAGATGTGAACAGTCTCCCATCTATACCACACAAACACACACACACAAACAGAAAATCTGACCACCCCTCTAAAATGTTTAAACACCTCTAATCAGAGCTGTCTCTGAAGTGTGAGAGTGGTCAGAGTCAGTTCATGCCTCTTCTCCTCAGGAAACGATTTCTCTCATTCATTGTCTAATCATTAATATGGCACACGCCCGTAACACACACAAAACGCCAATCATCTCCAATCCCTTCTGTTGATCTAAGCCCTACCACTGAATAAGCTAAGCTACTGTATAAGCTATAAATGAGCTAAGCTATATAATCTCTCTCAGAGTACAAAGGCCACCGATTGATTTTGACACAAGCAGTGTTGCTCGGGACTTCTAGCACAGCACAGATGTTTTACCAGTTAGCAAAGGGAGTTAATTTTTGAATACACTTTTAAAATTAAACCCAAGTCTAACTGGGCAAGAGGTGTCTGTGGAAACACTGAGTAAGAGGCTGCAGCATAGCTTACTCATTCTGCCTAGAATAACAAGCGGCCAGTCCTGTCTCACTGCGGACTACAAGCCAAGCCACCAACCTGCAATGGAAAGAGCTCAACTGTAGCTGTAGTGAAGACCAAAGCCCAGGTGTAGTGAGGACCAAGGACCAAAGCCCAGGTGTAGTGAGGACCAAGAGCCAAAGCCCAGGTGTAGTGCGGACCAAGGACTGACGCCCAGGTGTAGTGTGGACCAAAGCCCAGGTGTAGTGAGGACCAAAGCCCAGGTGTAGTGAGGACAAAGGACCAAAGCCCAGGTCTAGTGAGGACCAAAGGCCAGGTGTAATGAGGACCATATGTCAGGTGTAGTCAAGACCAAGGGCCAAGCCCAGGTGTAGTGAAATACCAAGGGACAAACTGTGCATTTGAATCAACGGTTGGTAACTTAATCATTAGTAGGCAAACTGTCATGACTATTCAATCAAAATACATGGAACTGGTTGATGTGGTTCCCCAGCAACTTTTCCAGAGAAGCTTCCCTTTTAGGCTGCTGGCCAAATAGGGTCAGAGTGCACCCCCTCCCTCACACACACACACCTCTTAACAAAAACATTTTTGCATGCTCTGGCAACGCTGAATGTGAATTTGAATGGAATTTGAAAGGTTTTGAAATAATGAAAAATTATGTATCCAACTGTGCTTGTAGGGTGCATATCACTGAATGCTTTCAGAGATTGATTGAATTGCGAATGCACGTCTCTTTCAGGAAATCTCTCAGCCAACTGTATGCCAAATAAATAGTTGAAATTTGATTATTGCAGTTTGGAGATTGTTTTAACCAAAATCATAATCGCGCTCGAAATTCGATTAATTGCACAGCCCTAGTAGTGGGTGCTAGCCTGGCGACGACATCCTATGTTCTCCACCAAAAGGTTTGGGCTCCGTACATAGTCTGGCCAAACAAGCCCAGCTCGGTTCGCTCACGGTGTAGCCAATCACCAAACAGTTGAAAGTTGTGACGCAGAACTCACCTGCGGAGTCGATTGTAGTCCTGTTCAGATTGTGGTTCAGCAGCGGAAGTAAACATGGCGACGGACGAAGAGACGCTAAAAGTTATCAGCGAAGTTGTGTCAACGCTGGATAGCATTACACAATTAAAACCAGAGCAAGAAGAATGCCTCGTCAAATTTGTTAGAGGCAAGGATGTTGTAGCTCTCCTCCCAACTGGCTTTGGGAAAAGTTTGATTTATCAAATGGTGCCGCTAATACTGGAGAGACTGGGGAGACCGAATGCCATAGCAATTGTTGTGTGCCCCCTCCTCGCACTTATGGAAGACCAGGTGAGATAGGCGAGGGAACTTGGACTACGTGCAGGCCAACTCGGTGTTGACGACGAGCAGCAGATCATCGCTGGAAACTTCTCACTTGTGTTTGGTAGTCCCGAAGCTTGGCTCCTCAATTCAAAATGGCGAAAAATGCTAAGCATACGGATTTATCAAGAAAACCTTGTTGGAATTGTCGTGGACGAGGCTCATGTGACATACAAATGGTGAGTCTGCATAGCATGCACAGAGTTGTGGTTAACTAAAAAAAGTTTGATTATCAACGTCATTTGATTATTATTTAGATTACAATTACATTGCTAAAATAATGAGTTGTGTCTTTGTGTGTTGTTGTATAGCCCAGGTATAATGCGCGTTTATAGGGTAGCCTAGGGTACGTACACACACACACACACACACACACACACACACACACACACACAGGATGACAGGAGCTGCCAAAGGTGACAATCCATTTAGAGAGAGTTTTTCTAAACTGGCTGAGCTGAGATCCATCGCTAAAGCTGGTAAGCTGAAATAAATGTTTCCCTGTCTACTAATGTTGAGAAATATGTACTTGATTTACTATTACATATCTTTGTAGGCCAGTAAGACTATGCACCATCCCCACAATTTTCTTGTTCATTTGCGTTCACTGTTCCTTGTTGGTGGTTCCCTGCCTCCACCCTGTTAACCCTCTGGTAGCCCCCTTCCACTGCATTTGCAAATAGGCTGACACCAGACCTAATTTCACTGGAATTTTTTTTAACCAGTAAACATATGCATGTGACAAATAAAACTCCTCGATTCCATGATTCCTGATTTATTATGATAGTTATGATTATGGCAGTGTATTAATTATGTTTATTTGTTTTGTACATTCCAGGTACCCCCTTTTTGGCGCTAACCGCTTCTGCAGACATTCACTCAAGAAGCCAGGTCACTGAAATTCTTAAAATGGACAAGGCAATCAACATTACTGCAAGCCCCAACAAGACAAACATACGTCTCGGAATATGCCGGGTTTCTAGAGACAGAATGAACTGTCTAGACTGGATTGTTAGCTGTGTGGCAGATAAGGGAACAACAATGCAACCAGTGCTGATCTACTGCCCAACCATGCAGCTTGTAGGGAAGGTTTTTGGTTACTTAAAAGCTGAACTGCAAAGTCAGGCATGGGTGGATGGTGATCCAGACCGAAAAGCAGAGAACCTCCTCATTGGAATGTTCCACAGCAAGACACTTCAGAAATACAAGGACAGGGTTCTGTCCTCATTGAGAGAAGGGAATTGTCGTGTGGTTGTGGCCACTACAGCTTTGGGTATGGGTCTGAATTTCCCTAATGTATCACACATTGTGATGTTTGGGGCTCCAGGAGACCTAGAGACCATAGTGCAACAGGTGGGAAGGGCAGGGAGACAAGGTCAGCAAGCACATGCCATCCTTTATGACAACCAGCAGTACATAAATGTTGATAAAGAGGTGAGACAACTACTCACTGTCAAAAAATCCTGTATTAGGAAATACCTCTACACACATTTTGAAGAGGAAACAGCCAATGTCAACCCAGGCCATCTCTGTTGTACTTATTGTCACACTGTTTGTGCTTGTTCCTCTGGGACATGTACAGAGCCCACTCCAAACTATGAACAACAGTTACAGAACAAACAAGTTAGCCAGAGGTCCAGAAAGGTGAATGACAAAGACAAATCTGCC
>JASCQY010015908.1:0-10255 GCA_030264315.1 Sardinella tawilis
ATATGCGTTTTCTTGAATAATACTTGGGCACAATGCAAATACATAAATATCAAAAATCGGTGGTGTGTTCCTTTAATAGGTCATTACGGGGGTGAATGAAGGCTCTCTCTGCGCCCGTATTGCTCTTATTATTGATTTCAATATTGCAAGTACAAAAAAGGCTTCTGTTTGCCAGTTAAATTAGTGACCTGCTTCACCAGCCACAGCTGTTGTCTCACTTATACATGATAGCATACAGAAAATACAACACAGATGAATACATACGTTTTGATGTGTATGGCCTTCCACAACTTTTCAAATAATGTCATCATTATATGTGTGGAAGCTTTTACAATAATTAATTGTGACATTTATAACCAAGATTAATTTACAATCTAATTGTCTCATCCTTAGTTGCGTGTAATGAGCTAAAGGATCGGCCAGAGGGTTCAAGCCAGAGGGTGTGCCTTTTATCATTATATTACATTATATCAACAAAATAAATATCACGTTCGGCTTCAATTAATCAAAAGAAAAAGAGTATTTTCAATACTTAAGTAATATTTGAAACAAGTATTAACACCCAGTAAAAATCTGGCCAAGCAACTTTTACATGTAGTTAAGTAATATTTGATCAGGAGTCTATACTTTCACTCAAGTATAGGAATTGTGTACTTCACCCACCTCTGGTCACATTTGTAGGCCTTCTCCTATGCACACACCTTTTCAGTGCTGCATATAGACTTTCCATTCGATCAGGGTTTTTTGGTGGCCACTCCAATATCTTGTCTTTGTTGACTGTAAGCCATTTTGAACTAATTTGAAGGTATGCATGGGCCCATTGTCTATTTGAAAGACCCATTTGCCCCCAAGCTTTAACCTCCTAGCTCTTGAGATGTTGCTTCAAAATATCCACATCATTCTTTCCCCAGAAAACCATCCTAAACGTGAAGTGTGGGGGTGGCAGCAGCATGTTGTGGGGCTGCATTGCTGCAGGAGGGGCTGGTGCTCTTCACAGACTAGATGGCATCATGACAAAAGAGATTTAAGTGGATATTTTGAAGCAACATCTCAAGACATCCTACCAAATACTAAGGCAGTACAAAAAAATCTCTGTGAAATTCATTCTCTCTTTATTCTGAAATGAACAAATATTGAAATCATGAAATTATTTTTTTAAATGAAAAAATATGGGAATATCTACTGACTTAAAAGAAAAAAGTTTACTATTTAATCTTCGACAGAAAGAAAAAAATAGTTTTCTGTAGTGTTTCAACTGTATATAGGGCTTGGCTATATTGAAAAGAATTAATCAAATCTACATTTATAACTGTTAATTGACGATAATCAAGCAATCTGTATTTCTTATTATGCACAAATTACACAGACTATCACAATGTTGACACTGTGGAAGTGCTTGAAGAACTGTATCTTTAAAAACCTCATTATGTAGCCTAAAGTATGTTTGAGGTTCTAAGGAATCTTATGCATACACCATAGACTCTGACGTACTATAGATTTTCTTAAAACTATTTTATGCACCATTTATTTTTTTACTATTTGATGTACTTTATACTTCATGATAGTCTCTTTCTTACTTGCATCTGGCTGTGTCTTTTGTTTTAAATTTCTTTGTAAAGTACATTGAGCTGCCCTGTGTATGAAATGTGCTATTCTGTATAAACTTTGCTTGGCCTTGCCTTACCGTAGACTATAGCTATAGTCGAAAGTTTAGTAAATTCCGTGGAGGTGCTGTGTGGGCTTGGCTTGGACTGTTGGGTCAGCGTTGTGACCTTAAGTTTGAGATTACTCGTGTGGTAATCAAGACTCTGAAACAGACTTATGTCATGCCTAAGGGGTCTGTAGAACATTAAGCTTTATGTGGCTTTTACCTTAAGATAAAGTACCATGGGCTCATCGATGGTGTGGCTAGTAGGTCTTAGGTCAAGCTAAGTACATCGGAAGATATTTAGATGGCCCATAAGTAAAAGATGAAAAATGCTTCACACTGATCACCATTAAACATTGAAAACAATTAAAAAGTTTAATGGTGATCAGTGTGCGGCATTTTTCATCTTTTACTTATGAACCTACTTGCCTGCTTCACCTGGACCTGAGCCACCGAAGCACAGGGTACTTTTGGACTTTTGATATTTAGATGGCCCTTTTAGAATGTCTTTGCATTTCTAAAGAAGTCGATACGATGTAACACTTCAAGGTGCAAACTGACATTTACACCAGCTGATCACATTTGCACACACTCACACATGCATTTCACAGGCACACACACACACACACACACACACACACACACACACTCACACACTTGTCAGACACAGTTTTCTATTTTACTGTGGTCGATTATTACATCCCCTATAAAAACAATCATCTGCTTTGAGTAATTTTTTTTTGTAAAAACATGTGGTGACTAACTGATTCAATCTTATTCAATCTCATTTTTTCTGTGGTTTGTAGGAACAGATGTTGCTTCTTCAGATCCTCTCTCTGTAAGTTGTATGTCCACTGATTCTTCCTACAGTATTATCTCTCTAGATTGTCTTAGGGTGTCTTAGGGCTTCCTTATCTCTGCGCCTCATGCTGATGTATGTGGCTTTGTTTACACAGGCTGCCGGTAGGAGTGGTGAGGAGGACACTGTCATATATGCCGGTCTGAAGATGAACTCAGAGGAAATATAATGATTCACCTCATCTGTTACAGTAACCACTTTAGCAATCCTTACGTTTGAGATGACAGAATGATTTGGTATGTCACCCATAGGAATGAATAGGAACCGTAGCAAAGCATCTCAAAACACAGAACATGGCTGGCATCTCTGGAATAGGCCTACTGTATGGCATCCACAACCAGTTTGGTTACTTGCATAAGTACACAGGATGTCAAACCTTTTGTTTCATATTTATCAAATTATGATGTTAACTAGGCTACTGTGTTTTGCTCAAGGCCAATTTGGTGATGCACGTCATACTTTTGTTATGTCATTAAAGACATCATGTCCATATTATATCATAATTGTAAATATGTTGTATAACATAATACAAAAGGGGAAAGAATAAAGTGACGTAAAATAATACTGCTTATCATGACTGGTTATCAGAATAACTTCAAAGACCAACTGAAAGAGAAAAAAGGCTCTTCAGTAGGCCTATTTACTTTTCAATTAAATATAGCACAATGCCACATAAAACTCAAGCATGTGGATATCCTACGGAGTTTATTTCCTGATATCAAAAGCTCCAACGTACCCTCACACCCATGTCATCATAGCCTGGGCTCACCCATACTTACTATGACGCTGCACAAAATTTCACATTCAAGTCAGTATGGCCAAGCAGCCTATTTACTGCTTTTCCTGTCTCAGAATTTCAGGCACCAATGAGAAGCAAGAGCTTGCACTCCAGGGTGTAGGAGACAGGCTTACCAAGTTTACATTAAATTCCACCTCTCAGAAGGTGGTTAGTACATGAGATTGTGTTTGTGTTGAGCTTCTGTTGAGAAATCCAGGCTAATGTCATCATGTAACAAAGGGCAACCCTATACTGCTGCTCAGATCTACAACTACAAATATCCCCAAAAACAGGGGCTTTCGCCCAGTGAATGCTTACTTAGATCTGCAAACAAGATGATGATTAAAGTGATTATCTACAATGAATCAATCCTGCCTAGCCCCGTTATTTCACATTGCCAAGTGCTGTCGATATGTGAGAACAGTGAACCAAACAGCAACCAGAGGTAACTGATTCGAGCAAGCAAGTTTCGTTTTCCTGTGTCCCATCAGTTACCAGATGCACCAGTTACCAGTTTGCACTTCATTCTGTCTTTCATACATTTCAACCAGCAGCACTCCATACAGCCTCAATATGGGCTGATGGTTAATTAGGAAGAAGAGGGGGTATATGCTGCGAAGTGCATAATACATGAACAGACAGAGGATTTGATCAATCAATTAATTATACAAACAAAATTACAGACAAAAGCAAATATAAAAAAAGCCACAAGGCCAGTTTATGAAAGGTGAATTTGTATAACTGCCAGGAGAAACAAAAGCACAGGCTTTTGAGCAAGGCTTTGAGGTGATCAAGAGCAGGAAGTATGTGTTTCTTTGCTGACATCTTGTGGCAAAATATCCTTTCTGCTCTTGCTGCTGTCCTCCCCAGCAACCCAGATTCCTATCAAAATACACCGTGCGTAACGTTTCTTTTACGCACAGATTTAATAGGAATTTATGCTATGTATTATTACTCGAAGTTGGAAAAAAAATAGTTGTTAAAATTATCTACTATGCCACATCACTGTCTTGTCTATGTCCTAATTTGTAATACAAGAAGGAAAAATTAATTTGTTTTTTAGGTCTGTCTGAGCGCGAACGGATGAGTATCCAATCAAAGGGGCGATACTGCACCTCTGGAACCAATGGTGACAAGTCTGTGTTGATTAGCCTACCCTAAGAGCGGACACCTGCCCCTAATGTGAATATGAAGTGATGCAAATTTACAAACATGTCTCGACTTGTCTGAGATTTGTGTAGGCATCTGCCTTGCCTCAGGTGTAATCCATCTGTCAAGCTTCATCTGTTGTCTATTTCCATCTGTTACAGTTGGAAGTAAGCCTACTGTACATTTCAGTTTACGTATAGTTTCATGCACATATCATTGAGGTAGGTTTTGGGATTTAATTTTATATTTATTTTCGGCTGTGGTGTAACAACAGAACTGATTGGCCTACTCAGATTAGTCATGTGCTCTTTTGTGTGATGGGACTTTGCACACTGTCACTGTCCTCTTTCATCAAGCGCGGGGAAACTATTGTGTAGGCTACAGAAGATTGTAAATCGTTTGCATACTTGTTAAAGAGCAAACAGCGCTGCAGCGCAGTGCCACAGACTTCCCAACGTCTCCTGACAATCTGAGCGCTGTGGATTGTGGGAACGTGTTCTCGGCTCTGCTCGGTGCTGGTGCTGTACAGTACAGTAGGCTAGGCACTCAAGCCCAGTGACAGGAGACACTACCCAACTCTGCCCTGTAAGTAATTGTTGCTTTTGCTTTGGATTGTGTTTGTGTTCCAACTAACAAGCTGTGACGCCTACATTGCGCTTTGCTAGTACGTAAACATGTCCTTGAATTCATAGAAGATTTTTCCCACCCTGAAAATAAGGCAGGACACAGTGTTGTGGCTAACTAGCTAACTGACAGTTTGAATTGGGAGTTATCAATGCTCTGTAAAACAACATGACATTTACAGGTTGTAAATCTGTTGGACGTGTTTTTATGTGAAAAGAGCACAGTGTTTGGGTTGTTTAAATATATTGATAGCGTTTCTGTTCTCTTTGAGTACTGTTGTTTTTCTGTTGACAAACAAGATGTGCACACGCTTTTATTTTTTGCCTGTCAGCCAGCCTCTTCTCGCGACAGTACAGTAGCTTGCTTGAAAATATTCAGCCGGGAGTTTCCGGGATTTCCCCTGATATAAAAGAGCTGTCATTTGTCAGGATCTGTTAAATGTCTAGTCTGTGTACTTATTTGTCTTTTTTTTATCATGGCATTTTCTGAAGTTCACAGATCAAAATCAGCATTCATCTCATTAATGATTAGCCTACATTCAGTACTCAAGATACAGCCTATACTGTAGGTAACCTACAGGCTAAATTGTGCATTGAATTCATACGTCTCACTGGTGTGATAGGGGTGTGCACTTTAACCCCCAAACAGCCTGACAAGTTTTCACATACAGTACACACTAATCCAGGGAGGTATTTCTGTGGGAATCACGATCTTTGATCAGGAATGCCCAACACTCCTGCCTGATGTACTGCAAATCAGTCATCCAGTTGATTTACCAGCGCAGAGGAAGTAATCTGTCTGGTTGTTCATCACGTTCCTTGCATACTGTACAACAACAACACGCAGACTGTAGATCACATTTGTGTAGCTGCTTGTGTCGTAGAAGAAACAATGTCCTGCATTGTGTTCATCTCTTTGTTAGTTTTGCATGTTTCCATGACTAAATGCAAACCCATCCTTTCTTCCTGAAATTTGAACAGGATCATATTTCAAGTACTTAATTTAGTGACAAAAAATCAACAGATTTTAACTAGTGCACCTCTTAAAATAAAAACCATTAAGGTATAAGAAAGAGTGTTTGTAGGAACATTGTTGGAACATTGTATAGGTGTATTATCAAGTGGTAATCCAGGTCACTTAATACCAATAGAGTTATAGACAGTACACATTTCTATTTTCTGTTGTTCATTTGGCCTGTTCTTAACTGTGTGTGTATGTGTGTGTGTGTGTGTGTGTGTGTGTGTGTGTGTGTGTGTCTTTGGCCATTCTTCACCTGTGTGCTGTGTGGTGGGGGCAGATTTTGAGACTGGTGGGGGCAACATGTCGAGTCGGGGGGGTAAGAAGAAGACCACGAAGACGTCGCGCTCCACCAAGGCGGGGGTCATTTTCCCTGTGGGGCGCATGCTGCGCTACATCAAGAGGAATCTCCCAAAGTACCGCATAGGAGTTGGAGCGCCCGTCTATCTGGCCGCAGTACTGGAGTACCTTACAGGTGAGATAGACAGCTAGAGTCGGGCACCCTAGCCAGCTAATCCGGTTACGGTGAGGTTGTGGGTTCGAGTCCCGGGCTGGACCGTCAATAAGAGGGGAATAATGCATCAGTAGAGCACCAAAGATTAACTGTCTCCGTCTGTCTGTTCGCCTCCTTCTCTCTCTCTCTCTCGCGGACTCTTTCAGCTGAGATTCTTGAGCTTGCCGGAAATGCGGCGAGGGACAACAAGAAGGGACGCGTCACACCACGACACATTCTGCTGGCCATCGCCAATGACGAGGAACTTAACCAGGTCTCTCTCTCTCTCTTTCTCTCTCTCTCTCTCTCTCTTTCTCTCTCTCTGTCTTTCTGATATAGTGCCTTCCTCTCTTTCTCTGTCTCTGTCTTTCCCTCTCTCTATATATTCCTCTCATTCTCTGTCTCAATCTACTCAAGGTTCACATTTTGGGAATCTTCAGACTTTGAAAATGAATAGGCCTTCTTAAATAGTAAACCTCTGTTGAAATGGCCGTAATCAGTGCTTGGCATCAGGCTATGAGCAGGCAGGCCAAATAGATGAACGCGCAGTCTCATCCAAGATGAATCAGATCCATCTGCAGTTTGCTCTAAGACATTTGAGCACATCTTTTCTGAGCAAACACCAGGAACCAGATACTGTGGAGTGCAGATACCATACTGGACACACACATACACACACACATTATACACACTGGTGTACTGGATTTTATTACAGTGATGACATCGTCTTTTTGGGACAGGATTGGCACGTCAGGATTGGGCAACTGTGATCCATTACCCCCACAAGATGTGTTTTAAAAACAGATGTTGGCATAAAGTTTCAAATGACAACCTCGTTACAACAAAATAATTAAGTTAAGATTTCAAAGTGAAAACAAGACATCATTAAGCACTGCCGCCTGGATTCGAACTCACAACTTATCAAAAAATCTCAGATGACTCCGAAGGCTACTCTCTTTCTGTAGAATGTTCTTATTGCCATACGCCTTTTATTCCCTCATTAATGTGAATCTTAACTTGCATTCATAATCTTGCAGTATGTTCTATCTAGATTTGTGTCACCTAACGTTTTTTTAATGCAAACTCATTGATATTGCTGCTATTGTTTTAAGTCCATACAAATATGAAGCAAAGTCGTGTCAGTGATCATTATTTATTACAGTGAACAACTATATCTTTTTAAGTTTAATTACTGTAACTAGCACCTGGCAATGGCCGCCCAACAAATGCATCCGAGTACTCTCCAAATGGTTCCGAAACATCTAGACATTGTCGTTAGAACTTTGAAAGTCTGAACAACTGCAGTAGTAAGATGCAAGCTGGAGATTTTTGAAAAAACTAACAGAAAGGGCAAGTTGGGTCAGACGGAAGTACTACTTACTTCAGTGGTTTAATGCTAACCTCCCTCGTTACTTGGGAAACAGACCGCTGATTTACAGTATATCTTGTTTACATTTGTTGTTTACATAACTTTTTTGTTCCCTTTTCCCCAGCTGCTCAAAGGTGTTACCATAGCAGCGGGTGGGGTCTTGCCCAACATTCACCCAGAGCTTCTGGCCAAGAAGCGGGGGTCAAAGGGCAAGCTAGAAGCGGTCATCACTCCTCCGCCCACCAAGAAGTCCAAAGTGTCGGCCAAGAAAGCAGCCGCCAAGCGCATGGCTGAGAAGAAGAGCCTGTCCCGATCCAAGGTACTCCGACAAAAAGGGGACTAGATTCTGTGGCCGATTGCGGTTGGGCACAGTAAGGGTTTGTCCCGATCCAAGGTACTCAGAAAAAAAGGGGACTAGATTCCGTGGTCAGTTGCAGTTGGGGACAGTAAGGGTTTGTCCCGGGGGCAGTAAGGCATCAGGACATCATTCAACGCTAAAAACAAAAACAATGCTGAAGGTTCTCTCTAATTATGATGCTAATGATCATACTCTCTTGAAATGGTCTATACTCCTGTCAACCTGTTGGACCTGCTCTGAGCTTTTATGTACTGTTTGCATATGTGTGTGTGTATGTGTGTAAGTGTGTCTGTGTGTATGCCTTTACTAATCTCTGTGTTTATGTCTTTACTAGTTCTCACATTTGTGACTGTGTTCATGTGTATGTGTGTTGCTACTGAGTGATTACTAATTTTTGAACTGTGTGTGTGTGTGTGTGTGTGTGAGAGAGTGTGTGTGTGTGTGTGTGTAGAGCTTCAAGTCTCTGTGACAGCTTCAAGGTAAACCTCCATCAAACCCTGACCTCCTGCTTCCTAATCTTAGACTAGCCGGAACATTCCAGAGTCTGGACTGTCACCCCAGTTCTAGGACTCCCTCCAACCCACCCCCAAACCATCCACACCCCCTGGGAAGAGACAGGGGTGGTGAAGTAGGGAGGGCAACAGGGTAGGTGTGGAGGTCTTCAGGGTGGCACAACAGGGGTGGGTTCGGAGAGAGGGGGCAGGGGGGGCAGTTGTGTGGCCCTGGCGAGGGGTTAGCTAATCATTGGTTTTATCATGACGCTCTGCTATTCCAAGGCCAGTGGTGTAGAGCGCACACACACACTCACCCAGCTGTCATGTCAATTCAGCTGGAGCTATTTTTGGTATACAAGCCCTCCCAGCCACCCCCCCCCCCCCAGCAACCCCCTACAGACTAGAGGCAGAGAGTGGGAGACAAGACACCCAGAACTCTGCCACAGCAAGAGGTAGAGAAAGACGAAGACAGACAAAAAAAAAAAAGAGAGAGATTTAAAAAATGCAACAAAAGAAAGGCATAAAATTAACAATATCTTATTTTACGTTCATTTAAATATCTAAGTTTACTGAAAATGTATTTAAAAGTGCTGTCAAACTCAAACACTTCAAATACTTCAAAGCCTCAATATTGAGCATGATTGCTAACGCTGCAAACTCAAACACTTCAAATACTGTACTTCAAAGCCTCAATATTGAGCATGATTGCTAACGCTGCAAGTTGGAAGGCGTCTAGCTGTAATGACACAAGCCGTTGCAGAGTCAAGCGCTTACGGTGCGGCTGTCTGGCAGCAACCTGTGCAAACCCAGAGCGTAAGCGGCCCTGGGCGCGTCGCTTGATCTCAAAACCACGCGCTGCATCCAAGCACTGACATTTGAGAAAATCTCTCCAGATTGCTCCGATCTGCTGCGCAAGGTAATTCAACCTACTGCAGCGCAGGTTCTAGAAGCCCCCTCACTTGCAGTATAGCCATGACTGCTACAGCTACTACACTATTACAGTAGTACCACCACCACCACCACCACTACTACTACTACTCTTGCGGCAAATACTACTACTACTACTACTACTGCTGCTACTACTGCTACTACAACTACTACTACTACTACAACGACAACTGCTACTACTACTACTACTACTACAACAACAACAACTGCTGCTGCTACTACTACTACTACTACTACTGCTACTACAACTACTACTACAACAACAACAGCTACTGCTACTACTACTACTACTACTGCAGCAGCTGCTAGACGGGCTATTCTTATGCTTGTACCTGGCACTTTGCACACATAGGGCATCAGTCCAAATCGACTTACAAGAGGCCCAGGGAGGTCTCCAAAATACAACCCCCCATCCACTGCCTGCTACCCGCTAACTACGCCCCCACCTGTCCCCATTGGATAAAACCCCCTACCATGCCCCCCCCCCCCCCCCACACACACACACACACACATATACA
>JASCQY010015983.1:0-10250 GCA_030264315.1 Sardinella tawilis
GTGTGTGTGTGTGTGTGTGTGTGTGTGTGTGTGCGTGTGTGTGTGTGTGTGTGTGTGTGTGTGTGTGTGCGTGTGTGCGTGTGTGAGCCATGTGGGCGTACTGTAGGATATGAAGTGGAGAGTGGAGAAGCCTAGTGTCTATGGAAATAGCGGTTGTGTTCAAATAGCTTCTGTTCAGATGAACGAGGACATGTGTAGATCTGTGAGAGATTAGCACAAGCCCAGCAGAGCTCTACAGAGTCAGTGTGGGAGAATTGAAAGTCAGCATTTGTGAAAGTAGCACTTCAGAGTGCAAAACTCTAGGCTGTGTTTATCATGCAAGCGCAACATCAAACGTTTACAATCAAATGCTGTATTTGCTTCAGTACTTTTAGCATGAATGAGGCCAAATAGGCTCCACTTGTCTAATATTAATACTTTTCTCTTTCTCTGTGTGTATGTGTGTGTGTGTGTGCGTGTGTGCGTGTGTCTATGTGTCCAGATGCAGCCCCAAGGTCTCTTGCACAGTAGTCAAACTCAGGCCTTCTTCCACACCACTAACGTCCCCCAGCAAGGAGCCGTGAGCTACATCCAGCAGCAGCCACAGCAGCCGCAGCCACAGCAGCAGCACCATTCCCAGACTCAAGCAGGCAGCCTGTCAGACTTCCGGAACTTGCTCCAGCGGTAGCCCCGCCTCCTGGGGAGAGGGGTGGAGCACACGGAGCGCACGGAGCACTTGGCCTGGGGATGAGGGGGAGTGCCGCGCCGTTCGAAAGGGATGCTGGCAAAAACAGAAACAAATCAGATAAAAGAAGTGAGCCGAAGCGGTCTCTCTCTCTCTCTCTCTCTTTCTCTCTCTCTCTCTCTCTCTCTCTCTCGCTATCTCTCAAGGAGACATACGTTGGACTCTACCCCCTGGAGGACAAAGACGAACAGGCTCTCTCATAAACAAATCCATGTCATGAGGAAGCCAAAGTCCAGCTGTTCCCACGGCGATGGATGGCCACTAGCCTGCGAGATTTCGCCCCCCCCCCCCCCCCCCGGAGGCTCTTTTGCCCCGTGTGGGCGAGAGTGGGGCAGTGGAAGCGGGAGGGAGGGGCTGTGCATGTGTGTGGAGGGGTGGGGTAGGTGGGGCTTGTGCCACCTTCCTGCTCACACTCACATGGCTTCCCCGTGCAAAGGATGTTGGGAGATGGATGCGGCTTCCCGCGTGCAGAGGGCGGTGCTTTCTTTTTGTTTTGTTTTTTTTTTGTTTTTTTTTTCTGGTGCTCTGGGGAAGGGTGGGAGTGTGTGCGGGGAAGGGAGGGCGGCGTGTGTGAGTGCGTGTATGTGTGTGTGTGTGTGTATGCATGCATAGACTCCTCCCTGATGCTGATTTGTGGCATGAAAGTAAAACTCCTGCGTGAGCAAGGAGCAGAGGAATCACACTCGACCGAGTCAATGCACTGATTGGAGCAGGAAGTCATTTTGAAAAGAAACAAAAGAATCAAATCTGTACTTTGGTGGCGATCAGTTGCGGAGGACCGCAGGCTACTGCTCGGTACTTAAATGGAGTCCGGTCGTAGGTCAGAGGTCTGCCATGAATCCCAGCTCACCGTGACCTCCATCAGGACGAGCCCGAACCGTCCCCAGATTGGGACGTACTGTAGGCACCATCATCCCGTCACGGCTGCCCCGGCCCGTCTCCGACAGACCCCACAGACTCCCCACTTCTTCATCCTGGTCGAGACAATCAGGGAGGACGAAGAGGAGGAGGAGGAGAGGAATCCCACGGCATCTGCCACCCACCGTCATCTCCCATCGAGCCCTGTCCCCTCCTTCCAGCACAGACACGCAGGACTGTGTCCTGCAGTACCACATTGCAGTAACACACATCACCGAGGTATCATCAACAGGTCAAAGAGAGATTATTTAGCAGCCTTCGCTCAAACTTCATTATCATTCCAGGTAACATAGAGACACACACACAGTCACAGTCGTCGTCGTCCCCCCCCCCTTAATATTATTTGTGTGATGAGATTGCCAATATCCTCCTTTCACTCGCTGGGTTACCTGGATTGCTTGTGTAGCGTGCCACTGAAAACAAACACGGAAACGACTGCAACACCGTACTGAACAAGCTACCACCCAACCAACAGGGAAATGAGATAGCTTCAGTGAAGCTCGCTGAGGACATGATTTTGTCACAACGAGATGAGATGAGAGGAGACGAGACGAGACGAGACAGTTTTTCGAAAGGCCCCTTTCTCCACAGTCAAGTGTTGAGGCCCACCGGGGTGCACGCTGGTGATGCACAGACTGTTGGCCGAACGCCTGTTTCAGTGCACAGCATCACGCAATCACCTCGGCAGTTCCTTTCAGGTGGTTTGAATGCAACTCTCAGTATTACACAAGAGACCCTCTCGATATATATATATGGTTATATATTTTTGATAATGTATGACTCAAATTTACATTGTGACTGGAAGCACATTAATGACTATTTGTGCAAGCTGATCGAACACCCTATTCTTATGGCATTGTCAGTATGTGCCATTTTGTCTGTGTGTGTGTGTGTGTTTATGTGAGTGTGTGTGTATATGGATGTGTGTGTTGCGTGTATGTGTATGCGTGCTATTTTGTTTTGTCGTTTGTGAGGTCAGGATATGGATGTTCTCCCTTTCTGCTGATAAGGAACAAGCCAGGTTAACAAGAGCAGAGACTTGTGAGATCAATGTAAATGACAATCACGGAATTTCACTTGTACACACACACACACTTCAATCTGACGGCACTTTGTAGGCTATCCAGGCAAGTCTCTAAACCCTTATGTCCACACACACTCAGAGGTGTCTGACAGAAATGTACCACATAGTTCATAGTTAGTCCATCGATGTGTTCAGGTGGGGAATAAAATAGGCTTGAACCTCTTGAAACTGTTGACTGGGTCAGCAGCTACATTTAGGACCTATTCCCCTTTAAAGCCGAGCACATTCAAGTGAATTACACCCCGCAACAGACCACTCTGTCATCAAACAGCACTCTGGATTGAGCAGCCTTGCTGGTTTGAATAGGCTCTGGCAGGAAGGTGATAAAACTATGGGGCAAGAGCAGAAGGCGGGAAAGGCAGAGGAAAGAGAGCGCCCTCTAGTGGCCACCGCTCTCACTGCCTCTAGTGGCTTGGATGGTGATTTAGGGGCTGCTGCCCTGCCCTGCCCTGTCCTGCCCTGCCCTGGCCTTCCCTGCCCTGCCCTCTACACCAGGCCAGCTGGGGGGGTCAGGATCCATTCCTCATCTCTCCAACTGCCCACAGTAGTGTCACACTCTTCACAGGACTGGTGCTGCTCCGTCTTACGAAAGGATAGAAAATAAAATATAGCAAAGAAAAGGAGAGGAAAACAAAGAAACACTAAAAAGATTCACATTATGTGCCGTTTGACCCTTTATTATGTGCAATGTCAATTTGAGAAAGAATGTTTAATTTATACTTTTATGAAAAAAAATGTCTGTTAGGTTTCTGTATATTGACATAAATAAGAGACGGATCCATGGTAGCAGTAGCCTATGCAGCCAACGTAGGCTACTGAGTGAATGAAATGGAGAGTATTTTTGTATGGTTTAAAAAAAGAAGATATCCTCTACATTCCTTTGACAACAGGTGGCAGTGTAGTGTTGTAATGTTAGTGTTCAAAGTTCACGATGGCTGGCTGAGCATGGGGCAGAGCAGTTACACCCACATCTCGTGTGGAGTCCACCTCGCCCCCGCCAACTGCAGATAATATGTCCCCAGAGCATGATCATAGTGACTATAAATGCTGTGGCTTTGCCTTGAAGCCTGTCAGGGGTGCAGTTTTATTAAAAGCATTCCACAAGGAGACAGTCAGGGGTCATGTGTTAGGAGACTTTATCTTGCAGTCAGTAGTCAGCTGTATCTCTAGCTAATTCATACAGCTCCTTCAGGTCAGATAAGTTCCTTTAGCCGAAACAATGCAATCTAATGACTAGATGAACAAAACGCATATTTCCCATGGCAGATACTTTAACACTTGATCATGCACAAATTCATCTCGACTTGCACCAATATTTGAATTATACAATCAATATTGCATCAATATTTCTCACCATCCGATAATACAGTATGACTTTATTTCAGGCTTACTGACACATCACAAACAAGCCGATGAAAAATTGCACCAATGCATGTTCTATTAGATAGGTATTTGTCTGAATCAAGTTTGAAACAGACAAGAAAGCACTCCCAAAAACAATATTTGAGTAAAGGTGATGACAGGTCAACCAAACAAGGCAGCGAAATAAAGAACAACAATCTTCTTGCTTAGGCGCTTCATGGATCTCTGCTTTTGAACTGGCTTGTGTGCCCACTGTGTAGTTGTGACCCAGTTGTGTTCTCTGGGAGCTCCCTTCAGAATCTTACAGTGCTACACTCTCTGCAGCTCTTTACTTTGGCCTTGTGTGTCTGATCAGCACCACTCTCCACTCTGCTCACTTGGGTCAAAGTTCATTTTGCTGCCTGCCTGTCTGCAAAAAAAAAAAAAAAAAGAAAAGGAAAAAAAAAAGCGGTTTGGTTTGACACTGGCTCCTCTATCCGTAGTCGGCAAAACATCTCAGGTCAGCCCATCACACTTACACCTTCATCTTCTGTTTGGTTTGGATCTGACTTCACCGATTTCTTGGTTCAAAAACCTCATCAGTGAAGGGAACCAGATTGTTCAGTTCAGTTCAGTTCCTGTTGAAAAAACCTTCAGTGACAAGAGTCCAAGTTGTGCCAGTGACAGAAACCTTTGTTTTTAAATAACTGTTCTGTGTTGTCAGTTAGTGATTTTCATTTATCAAAGGGTTTCCCTCTTTTCCCCAAGTTCTTCAACTGATTTCAGTCTTCTGTATTGAAAAGGTTTTTTTGTGGTGTGCATTTGGTTTTGTATCAAAGAAATCCTCCCTCTCTATCTACGCTACTTGTGTTTGTCAGTCGTGATGGCTTTATCATAATAAATGTAATGGTACTGATTTTCTCTCTCTCTCTCTCTCTCTCTCTTTCTCTCTTTTCTCTCTCTCTCTTTCTCTCTGTCTCTCTCTCTGTCTTAAACGCCTCTTTGTACCCTGGTTGTGTGGAGCTGCACTCTTTTCTTCATTTGATTTTCACTGTATTTGCCCCAGAACTCCCTCGGCAGTTGCTTTGGTCTGCTTTTGTTTTCTATTTGGACGGCCTTTGGGCTCCGCGATCTCCATCCCCTGGCTCGGGTGATTTGAAAGGGGGATGTCACCTCTTGTGTTCAGATGGGGGATTTAATCGATGCATAACGTACCAGGGTAGAGGAAGATTAGGACAAAACAAGACCTACCCGAATGGCCATTTCTGTTTGTTTGAAACAGAAAAAATACATTGAAGATATTGTAATATAGAATGTACAAAAATGTTTAGAATATATAGTTGTTTATTTTATAAGATGTCAAATAGATTGAGATACATTTATATACATTATATGATTCAAATGTTAAAAAACAGAAGTATTTTGTAACAGAATAATTATTGAAGTGTCTTACTGGGGGAGGTGAAGTCTTTCTTTTCTTCAATACAGCAAGTGGGTGTTGCACAGTCAATGATATTGTATGGCTTTTCTTCTGTGTATATACCATCAAAATAAGCTTTAACATATTGTTAATATTGTTTTAAAAAGAAATTAATAAAAAGTTTACATTCTGAAACACCTTGGATATTAATTCTGTGATAGTGATATTAAATTATTTTTATTCAATCTTGATAATGTGGTATACAAAATAAATATTTTTAAAAACAGTTCTCATTGTTGCTTTCTTTTAGAATAAAATCAATTTGAACAGCTGGTGAAATGTAGCTTATGTAAGCCATAGTCTAAAGGTGACAGAGGGCAGATTAATTGACGAGCTATGTGAATGCACATGGAATAAAGTTATGAAATCTCTCAAGTGCAGATGATATAATTGCATTTGAAGATGTGAAGTGAAGTATTAGTGGAATAGACATAGGTTAATGACTTAGACACTCACAGATGAAGCAAGCAGGCAGAACATTTAATTAGTAGGGGCCCAAGGATTTTTTCATTTTCGCTAAAAAAAAGTAGGCCTACAACAAAGCCACCACCACTAGATGGCAGCACTCGACTTCTTCCTCCTGATTTTGACGAAAGAAATCGAGAAGTCACGAAGAAGAATGACGTATTCAAAGGCGCCATCTGTATGTTTTCAAGTGAGCACAACAACAAATCTGAACATGTAAAGTCAGGCTACTTGTATGGACTTAATAACCAAACTAAACCAGTAGAAGTGTCGTTATTATTTCAGGAACCTGTTATCATGTCAGGCAAGTTAGCAAATTGCCATCCTTAGTTTTGCAAGCTGTTAACATTAACATCGAAAAACCTAGACATAGCTAACTTGCTTGCTTCCCCGCCTACATGGAGTTGACAAGCCAAACGCCGATGGACGAGGAAAATGTTACAAAGCAAAACTCTGCTCTATTGTCGGCATTGGAGCAGTTGAAGTCATCAAGATCCACACGGCAAAAAGTTAACCCTCTGGATGTGGCAGTCATTTCCATCGAGAGGTATCTGGCACAAAGTAACGTTAACGTTAACAACGTTAAAAGCGACACTTCTAGTTGCACCGATGTTTACGCCTTTGATATGTCTGTGACAGATGGAGTCTGGCAGGTCAAATGTAAGCTTTCCCCAACTCTGCATAACCTGGTACAAAGACATGTTCTTCGAAGCGGCATTAATATTCGTATTTTGGAGCTTGCACTCATATATGATGAGAGAAGGTTAGGTCGGAGTTTTGTGCGCATAGATGACCTCGAATGCACCTCAGAAGTGTCGGAAGTGTTTCGATCTGTTAAAAACCTTGACGCACTGTCAGTTTGGACTAACAACGATGCTCGAACGCTCTCCATCATCCAAATGGACCTCCCCCTTGATGGTGGTCGCAAACATTATCTTTCGCTTTGGAATAACGAAGATCCGCACGGCGAAGTCTGGCCCCCCAACTGTTCGCCACTTGATGTAGTCTTTGACGGTAAGGCGCATTCTGTATGCTGTATGAAGATAAACCAACAAAATATTTCATGGATCTTCTCTGTGAGCTATATTTCATGGATCTCCTCTTCTCTTCTCTGTGAGCACAGAGAGCACTGATGAAGGCAGAACCCTGAAACGTCTGCTCTACTCTGCTCTCAGTAAAATATTAAACCTCCTTTGTGCTTGACCTTAGTGCCTTTCAGTTTGCGAACCCGCTCTCACCTCTGATGGATCTTCTCTTTGGCAGTGTCGAAGATATGCCTTGTGGCAGACCTGGAATCCTTCTATTTCAGAGGGAAACCGCCCCCTCCACTTCTTGTCAGAGTAATGCATAAATCCCGCTTGAGATACTATGGAAAACCGAACAAAAATATCGACTTCCCGTTTCAGGTACACCTTTCCAGTCTTAAATGTCATCCTGTTTATTGAAACATATACAGACGGTTTCTTTACCGCAGTGATGGTGTTATTGCATGAATACATCTGCATTTCCTTGCCTGTTAGTCCTAGGCCTCCTCAAGCCCATAAATTGTCAAGGCAACTTGGGAGTCTGAGGTGGCTGATGTTGAAGTCAAGCAATAATAGCAACATCCAAACCTGTTTTCTGTGTATGCATATTTTAGACGTGTACGCTAGGGTGCATGCTTTATGACAGTTTAGTGTCATCAGTACGTTCTGTTTAAAAAGATTTGCCTAGAAATCTAGACGCCTGTATAATGCGGCTAGGCTATAAAAAGAGATTTTATTGCAATGAATTGCCATTTTGTTTCCCACATTCCTGTTTATTCCCAGGTCTACTTTGAGGTGGCCGACCAGAGTGGCAGCATCTCAATGGTCCTGTGGAACGAGGTGTGTGTGGAGTGGTACCACAGGCTTAATGTGGGCACAGAGCTCTACCTCAGCCGCTACTCTCTGAAGAAAGCCTACCAGCAACGCTCTCGGCCTCAGATGAACAACAGTCTCATGATCTTCCACTCCACGGGTGAATTTTGACTTTTGGTGGCTAGTTTCTGTCCACAGGGAAAGAAATGCACTGCACTGTATGCACAGTATGTGAAAGAGTACTACAGAAAACCCGCCAAGCTGCTGATGGCTGAGAAGTTTCAATGTATTCTCTTTTGAAAAGCAAAAACCAAGGCACTCTTCGTATCCAAAAAAGTATAAAAAGCCTTTATTTTACTTTACATGGCCATTTCATATAGACAAAGTGAAAACATAAGCTGGGCAGCAACCTCCTTTCTCATTTCAATGTATTCTGTTCATCTGCAGCAAAAGTATAGTATTTTACATGTAAAGCTAAAGTGTGTGTGTGTGTGTGTGTGTGTGTGTGTGCGCGCGCGTGTGTGTGATTGATTGGTTTTCTGTGCAGAAATCAGCCTGAATCCAGAATCTGCAGTAATATCAGTGATCCCTCCTCGGAAGGTCCAGCCACAGTGGTGTTTACCAGACGTCTCCTACCTCTTCCACACCAGGTGCACACTCCCAGTCACTCAGCACTAAGTAGCCAATCACTGGAGGGGCAGGGCTGGAGAGGGCGGAGTCTGTCTTATCCGCTGATCTCAAAAGAATAATTCTTATTGCAGGGGTCGGCAACCTTTACCACTCAAAGAGCCGTTTCTCACGGTAAAGAATGCACTGGGAGTCACAAAAACCCTTTTGACATTTAAAATGAAATTACATTGCACATTTTTTGCCAAGACGTCAGGTTGAAGGTTACTTTCAAGTAAAATACTCAATGTCACAAGTTTGTCCTGTTTGGGGAGGTTTTAAGTGTCACACCATTTGTGATTCTGAGGAAAACGGCCTTTTGAGAAGCAACATCCTCAAGGGCTGCTGTCAAGTGTTCAAACTTGGACACCCATACATGTATGTCCTTGTTGGCTATGTCAGCCAGCATATTACTAGATGTTACAAGATCACCATAATTTTCACATTTAGAATTACATTTTAAAAAGGAATGAACGACATAGAATTGAAATAGAATACACTTCCATTAGCCTAAATACTCATTATTTTGAAGAGCCACAGGGAGTCCCATCAGAGGGATGAAAGAGCCACTCGAGGCTCTGGAGCTGCGGGTTGCAGACCCCATGTCTTATTGTTATAATTGCTATTCCTTTGAGATCAGTGCTCCTACCTCATCTTGAATAACTAATGTGAATAAAGATGAGAAGTGGTCAGCTGTGTCTTCATGTGTCTGTCTTATCTCCTGTGTAGGTCTGAAATGGAGAGCTTGGCCAACAATGCTGTCGTAGATGTCATCGGCTTGGTGACGTTTGTTGGCCGTGCACAGCGAATCAAGAGCCGTGCCAACACAGGTATCACCTTATTGGCCATGCTTGTTGTCATGGAGATGACAGTTGACTGGTGAAAATTGCACTTTCACTTTCCATTGGTTAGCTTTTGATTTAGGGATTCTGTTATATAATAATAATAATAATATATTTTATATAATTATACTGCACACTGAGACATGCCTACTGTTGGAGATGCCATGGTTCTGAGTGAGGTCTGTGTCATTTGTCCCATGGTGGTGTGTGTCAGTTCCTGAGAGGTTCTGGACGTATCGATGGGTCCATGCTGTAGATGGAACGTCAGAGTCTCCATTCATCCTTGAGATCTTCTCCAGTTCCCAGCCAGACATGTTCAATAGCATCCACCCCAGTAAGACCCTCTCGTCTTTTAGCAACATGTGTTCAGTAGGATCCACCCCAGTAAGACCCTCTCGTCTTGTAGCCTCATGTGTTCAATAGCATCCACTCCAGTAAGACTCTCTCGTCTTTTAGCCACAAGTAGCATCCATCCCAGTAAGCTCCTATTGTCTCTCAGCCACATGTGTTCAATAGCATCAACTCCAGTAAGCATCTGTTGTACAGTATGGCATTCAAATGAAATAAATGAACTCTTTCTCTGTCTCTCTACCCCCCCCCCCCCCCCCTGCAGTGGCTCTGCTGGTGTGCACGCAGATGAGAGTGTGTTGGGAGCAGGGCTCACAGCGCTACTTGACATCCAGTGCGGAGACTCAGATGTTCACCACAGGTGAATGCACACACAGTGAACAGGCACAAACCAAACCCTCTCACTTATTGTGTAACACATACTGTACAGCACTGAACACAGGACTGAGTCTGATGTGTTGTCTGTTAAGGGATACGCCGGCGCGTCCAAATCTAACATTCCAGTGGAAGCAGTGGTCGAGTACAAGGAGCTGACAAAAAATTA
>JASCQY010015991.1:0-10249 GCA_030264315.1 Sardinella tawilis
TCCTGGGACATCATAGATTTAATTTTTGTACAACAACCTTTTACAGCAGCCCATGACTGATTTCCCTAAAAAAGGGGATTTTGCCCCCTAGGTATTTACTGTATGTTGCCAAGTGCTCGAGGCAGGTATGAGCATGACAGAATTCGGTGCAGCATAGACCAAATAGTGAAATGATGACGAATCATTTAGTCATCATGATAACTGATGAGGGGAAGAAGGCTTTATTTTCTTATTCACGCGTCTTTTAGCGTTAGCTGCCCGTTCACAAATTCGGTCTACTGCATGTTGTGCCAAATGCTTCTACCTACCGACAACTCTTTAAATAATAGCAACCATGTGGGCTGATTGACTCAAGATGTAACATATTAATACCAGCCAGCCTGTTTAGTCCAATGAAATGTCTTTTTGATGACGTTCTATCTTTGGGCTGGTGTTTTTTCGCCTTTAGTTCATCAGCAACAAAGACATTCAGGAGTTTGGGCTACGTGTCCTCTCGGAGCTGGCCGAGTCCTCGGGAGCCGTTGACCTCATGTGCCAACAGGGGGCCATAGACACCGTTCTGCACACACTACAAATGTTTCCTAGGAAACGTGGTGAGTTGTGGGATTTTGGCCACTTTCGGTGAATCACATTCATGGGATGCAAATGCCATGCTGGCCCATGCAGGATTATGTGTCTATACTGCAAGTCCATGTGCCTACCGCACTGTGAGCTAAGCTCAATAAAGTATACTATGGAAAGTGCCTCAAAACATTTACTGGAGCTCTCTGCACCCATCAACCCGTGAAGAGCTGCAGCACTGGAGATTTTTTTTTTGTTTGTTTGTTTTTACTTTTATTTATAAGGTATTTGCATGTAACTTTACATAAAGAAAACACCAAATCAGTAAAACAAAAGAGACAAACTAGCAAGAGGTGCACTGGAGATCTTAATAGCCTTTATTTATTTTTGCTCCTCCCCTGTAGAAATCCACTACTGGGGGTTAAGCCTCCTGTTCTACCTCATCAACAAAAAGAAGCTTTCCCGCACCATAGTCCCTGTGCTCGCCTCTGTGCTCGTGCAGTCTGTGCGGCAGTACAGCGAAGACCGAGAGATGCGCATGAAGGTGGGCAGAGCCTCAGTGTGAAGTTATGAAGTTGTATTGGTGTTGCATTTATGGTCTTTATTTTGTAGCTCTTTTGAGTGTCTCTTTTGACGTGCTGTTTTTCTAGGGTTTCATGGTAGCATGTAAACTGATGGACACCTGCTCTGCTGCTGCCTATGCACTGGAGAGTGAAGGCTTTGCCAGGGAGATCTTTGAGCAGCTGAGACAGCACTCCTCAGAGCAACGCACTGACAATGTAAGCATCTGGGATCAGATCGACTTGTCTGGCACTGGCCTCACGCTTCTTTCCCTTTTCACTCTCAGAGACCCTTTTCAAACAGGGCCGCCTAGCTTACTATGAGCATTTGTAAAAGCTTTGTGGTTTGGAACGCAGTTTAATGTGTGTGTGTGTGTGTGTGTGTGTGTGTGTGCGTGTGTGTGTGTGTGTGTAGCAGCTGCACAGGTTGAGCTGTCTGTGCTTGTCCAAGATGGTGGCTGACGGGGAGATCAGGTACACCATGCTGGAGAGGGCGTGTGAGGCGGGCGATCTGCTCATGGCCGAGTGCCTCATACTGCTGGGCGCCGACATCAACAAGAAGACCAAGACCGACTCCCTCATATACCAGGCAAGCCAGCAGCAGCAGGCCTCTGGCTCTCTCCCTGTACTATGTTATCCCTCCATCTTTGGGCTGACTTTGATATGTGTGTGTGTGTGTTTGGGTGCGTCCTGGCAGGTGTGCGAGCGGGGCGGGCCGCTGGGTCTGGTGGAGCTGCTGTTGGGCGCGGGTGTTCACGAGCAGCACCTGCGGGCCGCACTGAGCGCGTGCGTGAGGCGGGGGGACGGCCCCGTGGTCATCCTGCTGCTGAGCCGCCTGGGCCTGGACCTCAACAACAGTGCCCTCTGCCTGGGGGGCTTCAGGCTGGCCCGTCTGGAGGCCGCATGGCTCAGCCCGCTCCTCTTCGAGCGCAGAGTGCCCCCCAGTGGCCACAAGCGGAACTGTAAGCGTCCGCCTCCTTCATGTGCTACTGTACAAGGTCCTTGCTGTAACCATAAGAAAGGTGCTTGCCCATGTATAACTGTGTGTGTGTGTGTGTGTGTGTGTGTGTGTGTGTGTAGGTAAAGGGCAAAGTTTGGCTCGGCAGATCCAGGCGCTGCAGAAGAGGAGAGGGCCCGCAGCCTCTCCAGGGATGCTGAGTGACCTCACGTCCGGATACTTCTCGGGGGAGGAGAGTGACGACTCCAGCCACATCTCTTTAGAGGACAGCCTCGTGTTTACCTTTGACGACATCGAGAGCGATGGTGGGTCTCCTCCTGCTCTGCTCTCAACTGTGTAGACCTCATAGAACACTAATGTTATTATACTGTTTTATAAATATGATATGTATGGTTTACAATGTATAATAGTTCGAGATGTGTTGGTGGTCAAAACTATTTGTGGTGTATTAATATACTTTACAGTCCAGCTAATGAGCCAAGCAAGAGTGAAAGTGAATGTAAAGGGCATGTTATTTCTATTGTGTGTGTGCACAGGAAGTGAAGGTGCTCAGAGCGGAGTGAAACTCTGTTGTGACTCCCCAGAGGAGCAGAGGGCCAGGTCAGCCTCCAGACAAAATGGCCGCCGCAGGCACAACAGCTCTGAGGTAACTAGTGCATTTACAGGACAACATCTGTGTACTTTCCCCCGACTAAGACTAAGACTAAGACTCCTTTCAATTAGCGCCTCCCTCTAGCTCACCTCCTCTCTGCTCCTCTCCCAGGGAGGCCTAGTGGAGCCAGACTCCCACGAGAAACACAAGAAGCTCAATAGACACATGCAGAATCACAGAGGTGGGCAAATAGATATTCTCAATAGTGTGTTTTTGATTTAGTGGCTCATCATCATTCAGTTGTTGATTTTTTGATGTGATTTAATTTCTCTAAATGTTATAAGCCAGAACAGAACTGCGAGAAGCATACCCATATTTCTCTGTGTTGACTCTGTCTCTGTGTTTCCTGGTCCTGCCGTGTTGTCCAGTCCTGAGCCCCGGCGATAGCCCCTCCCCCTCGCTGTCGGGCGGAGACAGGGAGCGCATCCGTCTGCTGGACCTGTCTGGGAACGAGCTGGACAGCCTGAGCTGTCTGATGGACAGCCTGACCGTGCAGCAGCAACTGGAGCATCTGTTCCGCCTGGACCTCAGCCAGAACGCCCTCACCCACTTCCCCAGCTCCCTTTGTGAGGTAGACAGACACACAGCCGGCCTCTGTTCCTCTACGAGCACATGGTGCTCAAAAACGCCCCCCCAAAACACTCTATGGGGGGTTTGTTATGTTCTGTTTAATGGAACTGATCCTCCATCCTTTTGTTGTGGGTCTTTCAGTGTCTCAGGAGACTGACTCGTCTGGATCTCCAAGGCAACCAGCTCCAGTCCCTGCCGGCTGAGATCCTGGGCCTGCCTGCTCTGAGCACGCTCAATGTGTCCCGGAACTGCGTGGGGCCGGTCTTGACCTTTGACCCTGCCGTGTGCTGTCCGAGCCTGCGGCAGCTGAACCTCTCCTTCAACCACATCACCGCCTTCCCCAGCCAACTGGGCTGCGTCATGGAGCGGCTGGAGGAGTGCTCTCTGGAGGGGTGCGTTGAATGCTGGTTAATGGAGTCCTTCTAGGCAACACATGTTGCATACCGGTCGTTTCAGTCTACCACTGACAAAGTGGACTGAACACTTTTTGTTTCTGTGTTTCAGGAATAAAATCAGCAGTCTGTCTGATCCTCTCTGTCTGAGTGAACTGAAGGTGCTCGACGTGAGCAAGAACTGTATTGAACACATCTCCAGTGACTTCTTGTCTGGCTGCCCCAAGATGGAGACTCTCAATGCCTCTGTGAACAAACTCAGTGAGTTCAAGTTGCCAGCCCAGACCACTGGGCTTCACTGAAATGCAGAATCTCAGTGATTGACACTATTATTTATTTTAGGGATTAATTAAATATATTAATGATTGACGTATAATCATGCACTCTCTTTCCAGGTTCTCTGACATACCTTCCTACAAAAATAACAACTTTGAAGTTGTTAAACAATACATTCACAGTAATACCTGATGTTATTGTGAATCTGCCATAGTAAGTAGTGTTTAATGTGATACTGAATTTTTCACCCATGGAAGGTAAGGAAATTTGTGGAAAAGACAACCTCTCAAATGATACCATTTTCTCCCTGCCATCAGTTTACAATCTGTGGACATGAAGAACAATCAGATCAGTGTTCTGCCTGGGCCGTGTGCCTGGGCATCGGGGAATCTCCGCGAGCTCATGTTTAGTCACAATGCCATCAGTGCTCTGGACCTGAGTGGCCCTGCCTACAAATGGGCTCGCCTAGAGAAGCTGCATCTGGCCAACAACAAGATCTCCGAGGTATTCAGGCCTCCCGCCGTCCTCTGGTGTGTGTGGGTGACAGTTGAGAGCTGTGCTACTGCAGCGCTGCCTGCTGAATACGTCTCATGCCTTTGCCTGTGCTGTGCCCACAGATCCCGCCGCAGATTGGCCTCCTGGAGGAGCTCACGTCTCTGGATGTGAGCCGCAACGACGGCCTGCGCTCCTTCCCGGATGAGATGGGAAAACTCGGAAGGCTCTGGGACCTGCCTCTGGATGGGCTTAAACTCCAGCTGGACCTCAAACACATTGGGAACAAAACCAGAGACATCGTCAGGTTGGCCATGACATGTAACACCGTGTCCTAACTGCAAGCGACCGTCGCATAGTCATATAGTATTGACTGTTCTCTGTCTACATTGGGTCCGTTATAATGCTGATCTATTTGTAGAGATTCTCCATTTCATCTGCGGAGCAACGCAACTGAAATAGAAAGCGAACAGCGTGACTAAAAAGTCGCAAAGCAACGCGATTTGTCGCTTGACGATTTGTCGACATTCCAATAGAAAATACAACGATTGAACTGATTTTGTCGCACGCATGTGGTCGCTTGCTGGTAGGACATGGTGTTAAACCTTCTCAAATCGTTGATAAAACGTTTCTTAAAATAGCAAGTAGTGAGCCAGTGTTGTAACTTAAGCCCGTCTCTCCTCGCCGCAGGTTCCTCCAGCAGCGCCTGAAGAAGGCGGTGCCGTACCACCGCATGAAGCTGAACGTGGTGGGGAATGCCCAGAGCGGGAAGACCTCGCTCCTCCACCAGCTGATGAGGCTGAAGCGGGTGCAGTGCCCCATGGGCCGCGGCCCCGCCGGCATCCACGTCCGGGACTGGAGCATCCGCGAGCGGGACAAGAAGAACATGGTGCTCAACGTGTGGGACTTTTCAGGTGAGCCCACCCCTGTGTTAGACATGGCAGAAGGGAACACTCAGGTCCATGACTTACTTAGGACTTGGAACTCAAAACCTTCGGTGACTTGCTTGTGCCTAACTTGTGCAGCATGCTTGTGTTGAGCAGGTGGAGAGGAGTTCAGCGAGTCCCACCCTCACTTCATGGGGCCAAGGGCACTCTACCTGGTGGTGTACGACGTCAGCAGGGGTGCCAGCGAGGTGGAGGCCATAAAGCCTTGGCTCTTCAACATCAAAGTACGCTCAGTCTGCTTCCTCATCCTCACTCTGCTCTTCCTCCTTCACTCACGCCCTCGTCCTCTGTAGTTCCACCAAAGATCGCTGCACGGCTTTGACCCTCTCTGCTTGTGCTGTTGCCCTGTGCAGGCCGTGGCCCCCCTGTCTCCCGTGATCCTGCTGGGGACGCACATAGATGAGTGTGAGGAGCGTCAGAAGGAGGAGTGCATCCACAAGGTCCGAGAGGAATTGTGTGGACAGCCGGGCTTCCCAGCCATCCGGGATCATCACATACTTTCCATCTTTGACGACTCCGACTCCATCAACAGACTCCGCAAAGCCATCGTTAGGGAAGTGGTTGGCTTTAAGGTAACCTAAACAATGTTGTTGCCCTGTCTTGCTTTCTTATGGTTTGTTTCATGTGTCTTTACTTATTGTACTGGCTTGTCTCCTTGTATGGCTCCCTACTCTGACCCGAGTTCTTTTCCAATGCCGATACTCTTATACTGTATTGGCAAGGAACCACATGGAAATCAGGGTCCATATTCACAAAGAATCTTAAGGCCGAGGATCTTAACTAAGACCAGTTCATAAAACGTATGAAGGCAGCAGTTTGTGTGTAATCTTTTGAAATGCACATGCGGAATCACGTATTCGAAGTACTGTATCTATCAATGAGACCATTGCAATGGCAATTTCTCTTATCCAAAGAGGTGTCATTTTTCCTAACTCTTCCCTAACTCTTGTTTGTGAATATGGTCCCAGGATTATGTGACAAAGTAGAATCTTATATTAAGACATGGAATATCATATAGCTAGCTGCCATTTGTGAGGGTTTTGTGTGTCTCATCTCAATGCCCTGTGTGTGTGTGCGCGTGTGTGTTTTTGTGTGTGTGCGTGCGTGTGTGTGTGTGTGCGTGTGTGTGTGTGTGCGTGCGTGTGTGTGTGCGTGCATGTGTGTGTGTGCGCGTGTGTGTGTGTGCGTGTGTGTGTGTGTGTGCGCGTGTTTGTATCAGATCCAGGGTCAGCCAGTGATGGGCCAGCTGGTGCCCGAGTCCTATGTGGAGCTGGAGCGTCGGCTGCTGCGGGAGAGGGAGCGGGTGGCCCCGGAGTTCCCTGTGCTCACGCAGCGCCACCTGCTCCAGCTCATCCAGGAGAGCCAGCTGCAGCTGGAGGAGGCCGAGCTGCCCCACGCCATCAGCTTCCTCTCCGAGACAGGTCAGACACAGGGCACTTTAGCCATTGGCTCTTAGAGCAACCATGAGTCTTTTATGCTAACCAATGGAAATTGATTTGGGTATAAATGGTGCCATTTAAATATAACCCTTTTTTTTACCGTGTTAGAATATGTTCTCCACTGTATACTGTAGTCTATCCAGTAATACAAATACAAGCCACATTTAAGCAAAATCTTCAACAAGCTACCACTACTTGTGGCAGCTGAAGTTAAAGTGGACTATTGCTGTACTGCACAGTGCACCAGAAAGTGCTGCCCATGACAATCCCCTGAAATTAGAAATGATGTTACAGTACTCTTCACATGGTGTTTTAGAATTTCAATGTCATGCTCTGCCCTCACACCCTGTTTTGAGTATAATGTCTCTATTCAGACAGTTTGCCATGGGATTACATCCAAGTCCCAATTTTGGTGCCATGACAACACTAGCACATTGTTTATTTATTTCTTCATGCAAAGTATCTACAGTATTAGCAGCTGTTCAGGGCTAACTATTCCGAGGACAAGTGAGATCATCTGAGCTAATATCCATGCCAGCAATGCAACAGTCTAGAGCACCAGTGTGCTTCCTTGGCAGAGTCTCCTCTCTGCTACATATGCAGATAGACATTTTCCCTTGTGCTGATGTAGCAGTGGTGTTTATGTTAACTTGCACCTGTTACAACACTGAAGCTATGCAGGAACTTTTGTTTGCTAGAGTTACTGCACAGCCAGATTGGGCCTAAAGCTGTGTGTGTGTGTGTGTGTGTTTGATTTATAGGGGTGCTCATGCACTTTGATGACCCTGCCTTGCAGCTCAGGGAGCTCTACTTCATAGACCCTCAATGGCTTTGCAATATCATCTCTCAGGTACACACACACACACACACACACACACACAGTGTATAGCACTCTCATAATTAATAACAGTCAGCCACCCTAGACTCTTAATGGTGGCTTCCCTCTCTCATTCTGGCTCTCGCACACCGTTGACTGTCTTGTGCCCAAGCCTGTGTGTGTGTGTTTTGCAGGCGCTGGGCGTGCAGATCTGTGGTGGGGGGGAGCACCTGCGGGGGGTGGTGCAGCGCTCCGTGCTGGAGACATTCCTCACCGAGAGCCGCTGCTTTCCCAAGAGCCTCCTCACGCAGTACCTCAAACTGCTGGAGAAATTCCAGATCGCTCTCCCTCTTGGCCAAGACCAGTTCCTGATTCCTAACAGGTAGTCTATGACTACTTTTTAAAATTGCCAACCAGCAAAGCATTTATAGTACTGTGTGCAGTGGATACTAAGTAAACTTTGCTTGGCAGTTGTAATTTAATATCATCAGAAATAAATCCTCTATCATTCTCATGGGTTTGTTTAGTTGCAAGTCTCACATGGCTGCTGGTTCTGTGTGCTTATATATAGTCTGTATGAGCAGAAGCCCGTGTTTGACCTGCCCCACTGCGAGAACTCGGAAGTCATTGTGCGTCTGTACGAGATGCCCTACTTCCCCATGGGCTACTGGTCCCGGCAGATCAACCGCCTCCTCGAGGTCTCGCCCTTCATGCTGTGTGGAAGAGGTGCCCCATCTCATGGCTAAACTCAGCATTTGTGATGTTGTCAGGGAAAAAACCCTTATTGCTCATGCAAAAGACCTAGCCGGACACACAGAGCTTTTTACTTGCAACAAGGTGACCAAAGAGAAGGAGAACTGCACAATCGAGTTCTCGTACTCAAAGGCCTGTAGTCTCCTTCACATGGTGTTTATTTATACATTCAAGCTTTCACAGCAAACAGTTGAAACGTGCCGCTTGGCATGTGCCAGTCTGGCACTTTAAAGACAGTTCGACAGTTCCAACCACAGAACAGGAATATTGCTGACAAAATGCACAATGTTCTTACAGAGTTGAACTTATTGCTGACAAGATACACAATGTTCTTACAGACTTGTACAAGTAGAAAAACACAAGACTTAAAGCCCTTGTGGGTATTGGCATAATGATTATTTACATATTTACATTGACAGATGTGCATCATGCATAGTGTACATTGGGCTGCGTTATACAGTAATTGTGTAAGAAGCAGTTTCACTGGAGAGGGAAAGAAGGAAAGCATTAAAGTGGCCTGCTGGTCTGCTCTGTTGTGGTGCTTGTGTGTGTTGTGTGAGCAGAGAAGGCGCTGAAGCCCAACCGCCTGTACTGGAGGACGGGCATCTACCTGAGCTGGTCCCCGGAGGCCTACTGCCTGGTGGAGGCCGACGCCGTGGAGAACGGCCCAGCCAACGTCATCAAGATCATTGTGCCCTGCTCCCGCAAAGGTACCGGCGCTGAACACCAGCTGCTTCCTGTCCTCAAGGTGCCATGGGAGGCTTCTCTAGCAGAGATGTTTCTAGCAGAGCAGCAGGATCATCCTGGCAAACCGTAAAACTATCATATCTGCATCAGGGTTTTTTTATTGTTGCTTGGACAAAGGGCTTTGTGTGTTAGCAGTTGATACAGTGTCATTAGACGGCTATCAGTGTCAGATCAGATGCCACTGAAGATGCCCATCTAGCCTGCCGTCACAGGTGACTGCGTCTCCCCCTGTAGGTCGTGTGCTGCTGGGTCAGGTGGTGGACCACATCGACTCGCTGCTGGAGGAGTGGTTCCCCGGCCTCCTCACCACAGACATCCACGGCAACGGAGAGACCCTGCTGAAGAAGTGGGCTTTGTACAGCTTTGATGACGCCCAGGAGTGCGACAGGATGCTGCTGGAGGATGTGCTCCACCACATAGACCAAGGTCTGGGCTGCACACATAGAGATACTTTACTTACTGTATCCCCAAAGATGACTGCATGGCTACTAGAGGTGGATATCGGCCATTTTGGGCCACTTATCACTTATCGGACCACTTATCACAAAGAAATGAATACCTGCGTGATGTTATTTTGTTAGTGCTACAGCCAAATCTGATGAACAGATATCAGCCAGGAATATCAGCCTAATTCCGGTTATCCGCTGTCCTAGATGCCGCTAGATGTCGATATCGGTATCGGTATGGGCTACTGCATGTGGTCTGGTGCATGTTATTGATATCCTAGGGTTCTCATGTTACTGTGTGCTGGTGTTTCAGACTGCCTGCTGGTGAATGAGGACGACCCCCGCTGCACGGTGCCCATTGCCCAGGTCTCCCCTGACCTGATCCTGAGCGACCAGCCGGCCAGCACCATGCTCAACAGCGAGGAGCTGGAGATGGACCTCTCCAAAGAGTACCTCCTGGGTAAGGCCTCCACACACCGCTGGCATGGGGTTAACAAAGGTCATTGTTTAGTCTCACCTGCCCTCGGAAAATGTCAGGGTGAAAGAATCGGATCAGATCTGGCCGGTGTGTGTGTGTGTGTGTGTGTGTGTGTGTGTGTGTGTGTGTGTGTGTGTGTGTGTGTGTGTGTGTGTGTGTGT
>JASCQY010016007.1:0-10248 GCA_030264315.1 Sardinella tawilis
TCATTATCTGACCATGATCTTTTCTCATGGTGATGCACAGATACTTACAGTAGATGGTGCTACAATACAGGCTAACATGAGGGAAAGAAATAAGTTTGAATTATTGTCAGTTATGTGTAGCTTCCTTGAAGTGATGAAGACATCTCCATCTAGAGGGAGAATGTTGACAAATCTGTTGTGGGTTTTCAAGAGGTATCATTATTCCAGATTAAAAATGATCTGGATTATTATTATTATGTTTCTGAGATGGGCCTAAATGTGTAATCAGATAACCATGATAGGCCTACCACACAAACGCATCTTCTTTTGAGTCCATAGACACAGTCTAGAGTAGTACTACTGAGTTATTAGTTAATGGTAATGTAGACCTACTGTACATTACATGGAATGGCTTCAGTCATCTGAACTGAAATTATTAGGCTACCTGACTGAAAATGGTTAGCCAACTTGTAAGTGTAAAGCCTGTAAATGCTCACAGCGAAGAGAGATGATGAGTCTGGGTCCAAATTCATAATTCAGAGCCACCTTTAATGTAAGAAAAGTTTACTGTAATTCTGTTGATGGCATGCGAATAATGATCTTTCATTTCACACGTGTTGATAGGCTATTTGTTTTGATGTGATGTGACACAAACTCTTTGGTGAAGGAATACTGTGGCAAGGCTTTTTTGAAAGCCTACTGTATATGAGACATTACCTGTAGGCCTATGAGAGAAAAGAAACACGGAGTGACATTTGTCTACAAACTTTGACAGGGATTCTGTTTGAACCCTCAGCAAATGTTTTGTTGTGTGTTCACTATTTTCCTGATGATGAACAAAAGCAGCAATGAAGATATTACTTAATTAGTAGTCCAATAGTTAATATTGTAAAATTATTCTATAGAGAAAGAGTTAAACCTACTTCTGTAGTGCCTCCCTGTGATTGGTCAAAACTTTGCTCTTGGGTAGGCTGGAATGCCCGTCAGCGATTGCGGTTTTAACAGGACATCAGCTGAGTGTAGCCTATGTAACGCGAGTTAAATCTATTATGCGGTTATTTGTAAGAAATGTTCTTGGCAACAATGCGATAAGGCCATTACACCTTTGAAAGAACCGCTGAACACTTCGACTTACAAGAGAGTGGACCTATTACGAGGGCCTTCGTGATTGCCACTAAAACCATGTCAACTGTTGGTGTGTGACCGCGTGTTACGGGACCTGCTATTTCCAACTCGTAGAATTTTTGTCACAGGAGTTCTTCATGTAGGCTGTTTTCCTCCAGCGTGATGGTCTGAAGTGTGGAATAATCTATATTGACACACTGGACCGGTCCGGTTTCTATAAAGCTTTAAGCATGGTAGCTCTGCAATCCGTGGTTGGAGATTAATTCCAAGGTTCATTCTCGATAACTGGTAAGATATCACTAAGGTCCTAATAGGCTTTGTTAATGGGTGGATGCTTGAAAGACATAGGTAGGCTACCTTTATATACTTGAGATGTAGGCCTAATGTCTTGGGATGGTCAGGAAGCGTTTTTTGTGAAAAGTGCACATGATTGTCATAGGCTATATTTTATAACAAGTGATTCTTCCAATAGACCATTCACTGTGTAGCCTAATGACAGTTGTGATAACTATTAAATTACCTTTTTTTCAGTGTTAAAAATCTGCAAGTAATTTTTGCAACCTCCTGTAGGTTCTTGGCAATTGTTTTTAAATTCTGTATGCATTTTTTTTCTCCAGGCATAAAATATATTAACTGGAATGGAATTTTCATGGATAATACTCCTCTTATTTCATGGTTTATTAATGTCGGATTGTGCACGAGGTAAGTCCCACATGTTTCTGCTATTAAAAAAAATGCTCTCAAAACTAAAGAAAATGAAGAGAAGCTAAATAATTGCTGCAGGAAACAAAATAACAGCCTTCTCATTCCATAATGCACTGTACTGTAGGCTAGTCTCAGTCATATTGAATATTAACACTTAGAGTGTTAAGAGTCATAGAGTAGTTGTCTGTTGTATCCCATACTTTTGAACAAGTTTCCTGTTTCCTATAGGATTTAGATGTATCGTTTGCCAGTGAACTGCCCTTATGGATTGGCAACAAAATCTTTTGAATGTTTTGTATCTTAGCTGGAGGTCATGAGTGATGATTTTCCAGGTAGTGCAGACTCAGATGCTGTAGTCAAAGGGGTGTGTTTGAAACTGGGTTCAGATGGAGGGATGACAACTTGAAAATCTTAACGTTGCATTTGTGATGGAACTTCTGAACAGAGGCCAAAAGTAAACAGAAATGCGAACCATTTGGCAGTGAATTTCTTGTGTAACAACAAATATGATTGTGCCATATTCAACATAACACTCTTGTGAGATAGTTGGTGTTGTCATCCTAAAATGTCATGCTGTGAAATGTTCATTGCATCAGTGGCACTAACATGACCATGGCTTGTTTTCAGTTTAATGAATGTTTATTCTGACTCAGTCCAGGGTAGTCTGTGAGCACTGATTGAAAAAAAAAATATTTGCAACACTTTGTGCACAATATGAATGCATTACTTAAGTTGCAGTAAGTCCCAACACAAATGTGTCCTATTGAAGCACTGGCTTCTAATACTTGTGCTTGTTTTTGAGGTACATTTGAGTTGGCACAGTATGGGGACCCCTCTGCCATCTTGATATTGTTTGATGTCTGCCATGTTAATACTGTACAGTATAGCAGAACCCTGTAGCAAAATATTTTTGGGATAGAAGGCTAGGCTATATGCTTTTGAATGATTATTCATCTCCATTGGGGGATGCAGTGGGGTCTCGCACTTTCTCTTACACTTTAAATAGGTAGTTAGGCTCTCTCCCGGCCTTGGTGTGTGGTGGTACCAAGGTGTTGGTATAAGCTCATATTTCGCTGTGGGGGAGGGAGGGACCCTCTTATCATGTGAGTGAGAGGAAAAAAAGTAAACACTCGAGCCACAGAAGGTGGGGGTTGGCGGTCGAAAATATGCTGGGCCAAATTTGTGGTCGCAAGACAACAAGAATCACATATATTCATTTAGTTATAACTTTAAGAGCTGTGATGTGATTAGTTTGCCATTTATTCAGTTTAAGTGTATTTGAGAATACTGTGGGCCTATCTGAGCTATAGCCTCCAACTTTTCAGAGAATGAAAGGAGTTTGAGATATATTGAGGGCTTACTCTCCCTCAACCTGTACATTGATGTCTACAGCTTTAAAGCTGTTTGTTTTGTTTTGATTTTTTTGCTTTGAAACTATTTAAGTAATTGTAATGTTTGTATGTACATTCAAGTGGTTGTAAGGATTGTATGTATTTCAGTACACTGTACACGTAAAGTGTATTTTTGTCAATAGTTTTCCTTGTGGCGTGTATCAATCCAAGAGAGGGTCACTGTTTAAGGTTGGGAGCCTGTGTTTGGCCAGCCTTTCCAGAGGATGCCAGAGGTCGGTGTGTGGAAGACTGTAGGAGAGGGCAGCATAGGTCACATGCCTGACCTTACCACAGTGCTCTAACAATAACACTTCTGCTCAACACTTTTCCGGCATGTTCTTTCATCCATTAGAAGAAGTCCAAATGTTGCTACATTTTGATAGCCACTCTAATGTAAACTGATAAAAGCAGCACATCATGGCATGGTTCTGCCTTTAATGTATAGCTTTTACAGGCATCAGTATTTATTTCATTATTTAAAAAAAAATCTCCACTGTTTCGCAGTTTGCTTGGTAATGTTGTAAGCAATAGCAGTGTTGTAAACTGGAAAGCAGTGCTCCTAGCAACAGACATCTTCTGTTGGATTTGGTGAGCTAATGCAGGACTGTATTCCTCAGAAGCCTTATGTCACATGTCAGATGGAGATGTGTGCTTCCTTCAGCATAGCATGACACTCTTCACGTAAACACAAGATGCTCACATCACATGATTGATAGTTAGCACCTTGAAAACTCACCATACCCATTTCTCTCTCACATTTACACACACACACACACACACACACACTCTCATTCCACCTCTCATCTCACACTCAGAATATAATCAGTTGTTAAAGAGGCAGACCAGAGAGGCACGGTGAGACTTTCATGGAATCTGAGCTGACATGTCTGCACTCAAAAGAACATGGGATTTAGCAGATCAAGAGTTATACAAGAGCTTGAAAACATCTACATTTGTGTTAAAAAAATGTAAATCATATCAAAATTCAGCTGAATGATACTATTTAGTTTGTGTAAATGTACTGTACAAACTGTCATAGAAACTCACCTGGTCAAGTTTGTTTGCCTAAAACTGCAACAGTAAGACAGGAGTCCAAAGTAAGCGGTGGGTGGGAGACTAGCGAGCACAGCGACAGGTGGCACAAGACAACAGATGAACTCAGGAGGGAAGGGCTGGCAACAGTAGCATTGTTGTTTGGACCTGCTGTCCAAGGCTGACAAAGGTGGAGCTGAATACTAAGTGGCATCCTGACCCAGGGTGACCCCAGTGGTCAGATGAGAGGCCCAGTGTTTAAACCAGGATCACCTGCTGCAGACACAGTCAGGATATACAGTACTGCATCTTCATTACACCAGCAGGCATTTAGTCTGCTATTGGGAATGACTATGGACAGTTACAGGAGGTCCACCACATTTAGCATCCAGGCACCCAGCGATCTCCACTCCAGTGTTGCGTTAGCTGTATGCCTCAGCTAATTATTTTTGTGCAAAACCTCTAGCCTACAAAGGATCAATGTTGTGCTTTTTTATGCCCTTTATGGTACATGTACACAGGCCCTTCTGTACAGTATATAATATAGTCCTTAATGTCCAGCATTATGCTTATTCCTCATACATTTTGACATGGCTTCCTTAGAAAAACATCTACTGTACATCTCTTTTCTATGAGTGCTCCCACAGACATTGGGGTTGATTGGCCAGAGCTCCTCATGTCCTCTACACTGCTATATAAACTAGCAGGACTACTTTCATAGCATAATGCAGTCCCTCACATCCATGGTCTACTCCTGTGTATGCATGTGATCATGAAAACTGCATCAACAAATCATCTTCAAATCATTGACTGTAAACATTAGCCAGGAAAAATAAGGGAGGAATTAACAAAGCTACAGTATTTAGGTACTATAGGCTGCTCGGTTAAAAAAATATTGATTTGGTTGTGGACAGAATTTCTCTGGGCAAAACTAATTTATGAACAAAATTATGTCCTTATTATGTTTGGTATTCAATGTAGTATTTTCATGTTATGGGACATGACCGTTTCATGAAATCCCAAGACCACAAGACCAACTTTAGCATTGCATGATTATGGAACGGCATGCAGCAGGGTTCTTGGATAAAATGGTGTCAACCCTTTTCATGGGAGCCAATGGATATTGCTTTGTTGGTTAACCTCTTCAGTGTTGGTTTAATTGGCATGTTGGTACAGAGAGGCAGGGTGAGTAGTTTACAGACCTACAGTGTATCTTTTATGTCATATGATTTAGCAAACACCCACGTTAGCTTAAAGTCTGGTTATGGAGTGATTGATGGCAAGTATTTGCACAAACTGAACATGAGTTAGTACCTTCCTGCCCAGGCTTGCTTTCAGCAAATACGCTACGGTAGAAGTTTGGTAAGATTACTTGCATTTTTAGAGGTGTTATTTCCGAGATACATGACATGTGCCAATAGCGCCTTTATCAAGGCATTCGTCAAGCTCGGCTATCTCCGTCAATGTTCGACCAAGGTAAACAAATCTTCAGATGGCGTATGTGAATGGACTTCATAGTGCATAGTGCTTTAGTAAAATTGACTCCGAACCTCCACTTTCATTTTTCGTCTCAACCAGTTGTAATTCTCATACAGCATAGTATAGATTTTTAGCTGCATGGTTGCCGGACTAGTTGCTTGTTACATCCTTAATCCAAAGAGATCTCTCTTTCTTGTGCACATGCAAATTGAACGCCTGCTGGAGAGCAGACCAGAACGCAGAGCAGGTGCAGTGATGCAGGATGGGAAGCCCCTACCCCTGGACAAGTGGCCTTGTTTTCAGGGTGTGCCAGGCGTGGGGATTTGACAGGGAAGGCCTCTAATGGGTCTTATGTGTTCTAATAGACCTCCACCTGACATTGACAGCAACAGACTCCAAACACAGGTGGTCATAAGTTATTGCAAAGCTAGTCATTTCTATGGACTTGTCATGAATGAAATAGAACCGTGTTCTAAATTCTGATGTCAACACATATCAGACGTTGCCAGTAGGCTTGCTCTGTTTCAAATAATGATGTTCTAATGTTCTAAACATCTGTCAATGTGCGTCACACACCGTCAGTGGGTGCTAGCAGCAGAATGATCTCATTGACCCAAACTCATGTTTACAGTTCTTCACCTGCTCCACCCCCCCACCCCCCCCATCCAGCTCACACAGATGCAGGTCCCTGCCACATTCTCTCCAAAAAGGCCCTCTCATAGACAGAGCCCAACTGTTGGGCACAGTTCTTCCAAGACCATTTTCAGTGCCATAACTGCACATTGATGTAGGAAATTAAGTGATGTTTGTATAAAGTTGTCAACATCTTTGTTTGTTTTTAATCAGTCCTGCTTTCAAATATTGACAGATGCCAGTCCACCTATCAGTAGAGTAGCTGCATTTCCTGAATAGATTAGGTTAAGCGTAGGGGTGGTCTGTGTAAGCCGGTCTCAGGCATTATCAGTAGACTGGAGGCAGTTGTTGTCAAATATTAACCACACATTACATTAACCTCCTCTGTCCGGCAGAGCATATGTAGACACTGTTTAACGTTTCATACCCTAGTCAAGTTTGGAGTAAATAGTCTGATTTTCATTGTTTATCTAGCTCTTTTCTTAGGCCCGGTGAATGTTAACTAAGGCCATTGGCCCAGCTTTGTGATAATGAATGTTAAATGCAACTTCTAATCTTGCTAAATTCATAATGGCAGGCCAAGATAACGATGGCTCTTCAGAAATTGTTTGACCTGTCTGGTTTTGCAGGCTTTACATATTGGATAGTTCTGATTAGGCTATTCCAGATTATTCCAGATCACGCTTTTCAGTTTGATTGCTGTTCTGTATTATTGCTTTCCTCTGTGCACTAGCTGCATATGGTAGTTAAAGTATGCATTATTATGTAACATTTATTTAAAAAACTCCCTTAAAACTGTGTGCACACAATTCACCCCCACCTGTAAAGGCTGTTCACATCTACAACGATAACTATTAAGATGATGATAACTATAACAATATTTCCGTTCACACTGGCCAGTGATAACGTAAGTCTGCCCGCATTTGAATAAAATAATGTCTCAAATTCCATGCTTCTGATTGACTGAAAACCTTTTATCGCTCAAAAAATCACTCTGAAAGAGTTCCCAACGATATCGTTGCACATGTCTTGTCGTTATAGTTGTGGTGTGGATGTTGTCATTCATAATAATTAGAGAAATATTTATTTATTTATTGTTATAGTTATAGTTGTCGTTGTAGATGTGAACCATTTTTTGTAGCCATTTTTCATCAACTGAGGCTGTAAATGCAAACATCGCAAGGCAATACAAATTATAATTTTAATCTGTATGCAATGGGAGACTCAACCATTGTCTATTTTTGTTATTGTCCTGTTATCTTCTACAGTACTCCCACATGTTTTGAAGAGAAAAAGATAAAACGTTTTGAAAGGAATTCTCACAGTAGTGATGCATTAACTTTTATAATATAGGCCAAATTGTTTGACTGCATGGGGTGGACTTCCATTTCAAGTAACACGGTGTTCTGCACCCCATTGTATGGCTGCCTTGAGTATAGCCAAGGCTGCTTGCGATGTACATTTTTGAGATTTGATGAATCAACTGATTAAAATCAAACAAAAATGTACATACTGTATTTTAACACAACATAAATTAATTCAACGGATATTAATGAATAGTTTCCTGTTTCTATATAATCTAATGTAAGACAGTCTCAATTATTTTGAAACTCAAATCTAGGTTAGTTTCATGATATGCAACTTTCAAATCTGCCCACCCCGACTTCTCTTGAGAGAGACCAGCATGGGGAACATTAAAGTCTGTGGAATCTGCTGACATGTTGCCGTGTCAACTTGATCCGTTCACAGCCCCCACTACTATTCCAGCCTCTGCTCCCGGGAGTCCCAGAGTGCAGAGGCCCCTGCTACGAGCCCTGCCAAACAGAATGGAGTGTCAAGCTTGCTGCTGTGCCCACTAAATATCCATACGTTGATCTTTTCATTATTTGCATCAAATGTTTTGTTGTCTTCGCTGGACAAGCTAAGTCAATTCAGCTAAGGCATTGTAACCAAGCTATGGATGAAGTGCATGAACTGATTTTTGGAGGTCTGCAGTTAAAGTTTATAGCTTTTGAATTGTCTTTCATCAGATCAAATCCAACATAATTTTCTGTTCAGAAAGTATTTGTGGAGTGGCAGTTAGGCCTACATCATTTGACTGACACTTTCCAAACCCTCTGTTGTAAATCTGGGTTTTTTGGATAAAAGTGTCTGCTAAAATCATATACATGTATCAACAATATTAACAATGTCATCATTCCTACCTTATGGAGGTGTAAAGGCCTCTCCGCTGTGCGTCGGGAGCCTTGTCACCACTTTGAACGTACAATAGCCTATCTTCCAATAAACGCACGGCGTGTCGTTTATTATCTCTTACCTAATGTCTGAATGCTAAAACTGGCTTGTTTCCTGTAACTCACGGTGAATCTTTTTATCACAGCACATTCTGTTACAGTACTAAGTTTAAGTGGATGATTGTTATGGACAAACACCCAGGCCAGTCACTCATCTGTGGCTGGTGTTGCTGAACTAGCTATGCGTATCTGAACTTTGTGAAGCCCCTGGTCCGCACCTCTAACGTCCAAATGACACGTTGAGACAAACACAAAAGCATTTCTTCCAATGAAACCATTTTGAAGGGGTTTTAATACTTGATAAATATATCTCAGATACATGTGTATACAACACAGATACATCTCTTTCCCAAACACACACACACATACTCCTTGTCCGTATCCCATAAAAGAAGAGTATTCACTCAAATGAATACACATGAATCTTTCTATCAGTCCTTTTTTCTGTCATTCAACATTTGTATATCAAAAGCCAATAAGTTTTGGCCTTCCTCTCTTCCTGTGAGCTGAACTTCTGAAACTCTGACGATGGTGAGTGACCTGCCATCACACTCAGAGGTAACGACTAGGCCCTTGGCACTATCCACCGAGCTTTCTCAAACAGAAGGCAGAAAGGCAGAGGACTCATAAATCTGGGTAAAGAGTGGGTGTGCAGGTCTCCAAGCCTGGGAGAATGAGATTTCAATCTGTGCGATTTTTAACATGGGATTGAAAACTCTGATGAGAAATCCAGTTGAAAAGGGGAAGGAGGGATTCCTGGCTGAGCCTGTGACAAATGTTTTCTTCACACTTCAGCCCTCATTCATCAAAATGTCAACTTCTCACCTCCAAGCCAGTAAATAGCAGTAGCATAGCATGGTTCTGCTGCCGTGGTAACTGTTTCCTCTGCTCTGCTCTTGATTTATTTTCCCATACAGAGCTGCAGTAGTCTGGTAACATGTTATACTACTTAGTGGAGCAGATTAGAAGACAAGTTGGGTTTTCATCTTTTCATGTAATGCATCATAAAGTTTTCTTGTTTGTATGCTCTGACAGCTTCTCAAGAGAGCGAGCCAGTTGTTAAAAAAGCACACTTCCCTGCTTGTACTGTTTGCTGGCAAAATGCTTATTTTACATATATTGAAAAAAAGCACAGACAACCCCACCATTTTAAACTAAACAGCATTTGATAGGGGAGCTTGACCATTTTGTGGAGTGTCTATCATGCTATTTGTTCATGAAGCTGAAAGCCTTGTCAAAGTTGAGGATTAAATCAGCAGGTTGTATGAGCAGATTCTTGAGAGCAGCCTAGTGTTCAAGAAATACAAACTTGAAGTTAAACTGGCTAGGTTTCTATTCAAGTTATTCGCATTTCATACATGAATGAAAATACTTTAGAATATGCACATCTTTGTGTGTTTCTATCAAGTATGTAAAGCTGTAAAGAACATTAAACAGGGACAATGGCCTTGTTGAAGTGACGTGTCCGACTAGCTCTGGACAACAGATAAGAACTTGGTAAATGTGAATATATGCTAATGAAATAATTTCCATCATCTTTAATCACAATGGCCCTCATTTATCAAACCAGCGTAAATATGAGCGGAGAATTCATCGTACGACAAGGCCCA
>JASCQY010016095.1:0-10244 GCA_030264315.1 Sardinella tawilis
CCCGCCCCCCCCCGCTCACCTGTGAACTCAAAGAACTTTCCAGATCTTCCCAGATGCCGAGGTGGCTGCGAGCATGCCTAGTCTCCGTGCATACTTCCCCCTCAGATGGCACGCCAGCACATCTGCATGGCAGCCCGCAGCCCACAATCAAGCAGGCAAAGCAGCTCTTTAATCCGCCTCGCGCCGGCTGATCGAGAGGAAGAGACTCCTTGCCATCTGCATTAGAAAACACACCATTACTCTGACAAGCGCGCCCTGATGTTTTTAAAGCCATGAACTCATATGGTAAAATGGCCGACGGCTGAATAATGACGGGGCTGGGGCTGGGGCTGCTGCTGCCACTGCTGCTGCTGCGCTGATCTCAGGTCAGGGGGTGCAGGCCGACACCCCGGCGTAATGAAGTCATGGGGAAAAGCTCCAGCGACAGCTGCTGATCCAGACTCCGCTGCCCAGGATCGGTCACACTTTTTACAGCCGTGACCACCCTGGCCTCATCCTCCAAACAGATCAGCTCCGCACACACAGCCTCTCCCTCCACCAACCACCCCCCTCCCTCTCCACACTGCCTCCCCACTGCCTCCCCACTGCCTCCCCCTCCACCCATCCAGAGGCTCCTGAAGCCGACCAGCCGGACTGCCAGTTGATTACTTTATAAGGTGGCTCCAGCAGGCCTTGGTTGCATCAGAGTTGGAGCGTGCTCAGTGTCTGTGGGCAGCGGGACTCGTTTACAGCCGCCTCAAACCGCGGCAAGCGAGCGAGCGGGCGGGTAGCCGCTCAGACTGGGCCTGATCTGCCCTCAAGATGGGGCTCCAAAATGCAGCCGTTTAACTCTAGTACCTCCATGGCTTCCGTCCGCATGCATGGCCATAAATACGTGGGAATCAATACGGGAGGGGGTCACCTGGGGACAGACATCTTTAATAATCATAATTCCCATCATTTAGCCTGTCTATTAGCCGTGATGAACGGGGCACGCTGTGCTGGGCTCGGCAGACGGTCGGGTGGGGATACGCGAGAGGAACATGAATGTGATCAATGGTTAGTCAATGTAAAAGCCATTTGGACGAGTCGATTCTGGGTGGGTCAGGCTTTCATCAGGCACACGTAATGGACTTCCCCTCCCTTGCATGGCTCTGGTCTTGATTCTTTCTGCAAGTTGTCCAACAACCACCCCCCACCCCCACCACGACCCGCCATGCTGCGCCATTAGGTGATATGCGGGACGGCCCCGGTACACCCCCAAGGGCCTGTCAATTCCTCCCGTTACGCCGCTGACAAACGATCACTCCCCCGGCTCACTTTATAATTACACAGTGACGTCAGCCGGCTGTGTGCTTGCAGATCGAGCGCTACAGTGCTGTCTGTGGCCCATTAGCTGACGGCATGGGGAGCGCCTCAAGTCACAGGAAACAAACTGCACATCAAAGTGCCTGCCTGCCTGCCTGTTTGCCCTCCCAGAGCCAGCACTACGCTGGGCAACACACTTCCCATTTGTGTGTGTGTGTGTGCCTGCTGCTTCCATCTACTCTCAGATCCTTAACCCCCCCTCCTTTCTAATGACACCATGTCCTCATTTAGCAACCTGTCCTCTGACGCTTCCCCGTGGAGGACTGGAGACTGGAGTGGCAGCAGCACTTGGCCATAATGGTATGGCCACTGAGGGGAGCAGTGAGAGTGTCATCAGCAGCAGCAGCAGTAGGCCAGTATGTATATAAGTAGCCACTGAGGATGACAGTGAAAGTGCTAGCAGGAGCAGCAGTAGGGAAGCAGTGCTATGGCACTAGCAGTAGGCCAGTATGGCAATTAAAAAGCGAGAGTGCTAGCAGGAGTAGCAGCACACAGTATGGTAAGTAAATAGTGAGAGTGCTAGCATTAGTGGCAGTAGGGTAGTATGGTAAGTAAACAGTGAGAGTGCTAGCAGTAATGGCAGTAGGCTAGTATGGTAAGTAAACAGTTAGAGTGCTAGCAGTAGTGGCAGTAGGCCAGTATGGTAAGTAAACAGTGAGAGTACGGTACTCAAAGGAAGAGCAGTAGGCTAGTATTGTCAGTAAAGAGTGAGAGTGCTAGCTGTAGTAGTAGCATATGGTAAGTCAACAGTGAAGGCTAGCAGTAGGCCAGTCTGGTAGGTGACCAATGAGGGAAGCAGTGAGAGTGACAGCCGGAGCTCTAAGCGCATCTCCATGTGTGTGGGGAGGGGCTGCCGTCTGTGAATGGAATCACTGCACACACAATGACCTAAATGAGCTCACTTGAATAAAGATCCCGGGGAGGCGTCTGTGCTCCTTTTTTTTCATTCCACACACATGGACTGTACTGTATGCAGGCACGACAACATGTTTAACTATACATGTTTTAGCGTTCTCTCCCCTCCAAGATTATTCGGATGCCACCCCTAAGATGTTTATTTTGGGGACGCAGGCATTCAGAAGCCACAGGGGCAGCTGTAAAACACTACACCCTGTCTTTTACGCCCGTCTTAACACCACTCCTAGAAAAAAAACGGACAAGAATAATCTGGTTACGTTGTCTTGGCACACGCTGGGGGAGAGAAAAGAGAAAAAGAAACAGGCTCAGTAAATCTAAATCGGATCAAGTGTGGTCCAATATCTGTTTTGAGCTACGCTGGAGGAACGCACCCAAGAGGAAAAAAAAAATAAGATCTGAATGTGATTCAAGTGCCAGCTTCTTCTTTTTTTTCTTTTTTTTCTTTTTTAACAGATCCCCTAATCCTAGCAAAGGAATATTAAGTGAAAATGATGTGGCATCTTTTGTGAGAGCGCATTTTTCCCCCCTCTTTCCCTGAGTGGTGTGCTGTAGAGAGAGGGCCTGTGTCGAGGGGCTTCAGATTCGGCTCATTTACAATCCCACGGCATTCCCGCTCACGGGAGTCGGAGCCGCTGCCCGGCCACGGCTCTCAAAGGCGCCATTGTCACCGCCAGCCCCGGCCCCAACAATGCGCCAATCGATGTGTGAAGTCATGGGCCTGCCCCCACGGCCACTCCAGGTCCTCATTCTCTTAAGCACGCCTGACAATGTACCTGTCATGGCCGAGTGGACGGCGGCGCGGTGAGTCTGGGCCCAACAAAGGCTCCGGCCAGCTGCTATGGGCCAGCCCAGCCGTCCCCGGGAGAGAGGGGCCTTTTCAAGTGCAGCCATAAAACTAGCAGAGGCTGACACCCGGGCAGGCCCAGGCCATTGAGCCCCTGGGACGAGTAGTGTGTGTGTGGAGCCATATGCTCTCACACGCAGCAAGGGCTACACACACCTCCTGGTCCGCCTCTAAACACACTCACGCAAAACTGGGCCAGGCTGTGTGTGTAAACAGAGAAAAGAGAGAGGAGAAAGCAAATCCCTCGCTAAATATTAAAGCTATAGATTAAGCTCCAATCATGGATATGGCTATAGGTTACATCTATAGGCTACTGCCTGACTTAAGCTCTCCTTTCATAGGCTACTCCGCCACAGTGGTGCATGATGGCACCAAAGTCCTTCCTTGTGAAACCACCAGTGGAACTGAGGTGAGAAAAAATCGGTGAAGCATCAGCGTACCTCAACACATTTACAGACATTTTCCCACGCTCACACTCACGCTCACACTCACACTCACGCTCACACGTACACACAGTGCAGATAACAGGTCATGGTGATTTCCCTGCTGATTGAGGAGGACAAAGGCTGTGATACAGGCAGTGTAACTCCATGAAGACGCTTGCTGCCTGACACACACAGTACGCATGCCTGCACGCACGCACGCACGCACGCACACACACACACACACACACACACACACACACACACACACACACACACACACATTTGCTGTAATGGCAGAGGTCCAGACTAATTCTTGACATGAAATACACAAACAAAGCCAGAGCTGAATAAAGCAGGAGAAGAATCAGTAAATAACCAAAGCACTGGCCCCAATATGGAGGTAAACAGACGCCCGGCCTCAAACATGGCGCCAGGGAAACATAAACTTGTGTGGGGAGGGGAGCTCCAAAAATGAGGGCAGACTCAGGCCTGTGTGCGTATGTGTGTGTGTGTATTTGTGTCAGAGTATGTGTGTGTGTGTGTGTGTATGAGAGAGTATGTGTGTATCTGTGTGTGAGAGAGAGAGAGAGAGAGAGAGAGAGAGAGAAAGAGAGAGAGAGAGAGAGACAGCAAAGGAGCATTAGCGCAACAATTTATTCATATCTACATATACCTCTGTGAGGAATACATTGTATTCCCTCTCCTCCATTGGTAAACAAACAGCAGGCCATCTCCAAATAGGCCTAGCTAGCGTATTACCCCTGACTGGGGGCCAGTCCTCTCACCACACCTGGGCCTGTGGGAGCCCTGGGGCGTGAAGGAGCCATGACCCAGAATCAGCGGCACTGCTGTTTCTATCAGCCAGAACCCTTATTTAGAGTGAGTACAGGAGGCTCCCAACTCACAGGAGAGAGACAGAGAGAGAGAGGGAAACAGAGAGAGAAAGAGAGAGAGAGAAAGAGAGAGGGGGAGAAGAAGCTTCCCAGCAGGAGGGGGAGGCTGATGCTAAGGCCTCTGTAGATTTGAGCGAGAATGAGAACGAGAGAGCGACGAAACGAGCGTTAGGCTTCTGTGTGAGAGAAACAGCAAGCGAGTGAATGAGAAAGAACAGAGATTGCGGAGAGAGAGAGCGAGAGAGAGAGAGAAAGAGAGAGAGAGAGAGAGAGTGCTCATCCCCCCTTTGATGTTCTCCATCTCTGACATGTCTCAGTAGGGCTGCTGCTGCTGCACAGCCGCCGCTGCAAATGTGCTTCTACTCACCACACCACACAGCCACTACAGGAGATGTGCTCAACGCCGATGTGATCTCCGCCAGCGCTGTGTGTGTGTGTGTGTGTGTGTGTGTGTGTGTGTGTGTGTGTGTGTGTGTGTGTGTAATGCAAGTGAAGTAAAGTTGATTGGTATTCAAACTGGCGGACTTGGAGACAACATGGAGTTCGGGAATCAAACCCATTAGTTGTGCGACGTAACCACAGCTTCACCACGCCTGCATGTGCATGTGTGCATCTCTCTCTCTCTACGTCTGTGTGTGTGTGTGTGTGTGTGTGTGTGTGTGTGCGCTTGTATGTGTGTGTGTGTGTGTGTGTGTGTGGTATTTCTCTGAGCTTGAGCTCCGTTAAGCTCATGACCTGGACTTGCGCCTAAGAGCCACATCAGAGCCCAGCGCTGGCCAGCATACAGGCTGCCTCACGGGCACGTGAACACACACACACACACACACACACACACACACACGCATGGTGGTCTGGCCTGGCAGCTGTTTTACGGCTCATGGAGGCTAAAAAGAGGTGGTGGACCCCTGGGGGCTCACCGTCAGGGGGAGTTGAGTTGATGACTCACCCGCTAAGCTTCACTCTGCTAGCCTGGCCCCCATAGAGAGAGAGAGAGCATGCAGATATACTATAGGGCCTGAGAGGAGCCCACCCCTAATCCAGGCCCTAATACTGCCTCCACGCCCCCGGGAAGAGGAGAAGAGAGGAGAGTCACCAGTGGAAACTGGGAAGAGAGTGGAGCGGAGGCCGTCTGCGTGTCCAAAAGAGCGGCTGTGTGCTGCTGCTGCTGCTGCTGCTGCTGCCTAACATGACTTCATGCCACGCAGCCACGGCTCGGCTGGCTTCGCCTGGGCCTGCGCTGGAAGCTTTTAACATTTAACAAACGCGGCCAATCCGGCGGAATCTGTGACTCATTTGCGACCTGAGACCCAAGATTCCTGCCACCCACAACAGAAAGCACAAAAGGGCACACATACACACACACGTATACACACTTCCTCTTTGTCAAGAACGAGAGCAGAAAGCGCACAAAGCGTGGGCCTGCCTGCCGAGGTAAGCACCTCCACCTCGTAGCAGGCTGAGGACGTGTCAGTGTCACCGGAGGAGGCCCATGGTTCCTTTCTCCATAGGAAGCCCCCCCTCCAGCACCACCACCTCCCCCACCTCCCCTCTCATCTCCTTGCCGTTCCTCCACCTCTGGCGCGCCCTTCCCCTCTTTCCCCTCAAAGCCACATCCACACCAGTGCAACTTCAAAGGCTTGCAGCTGCAGCAGCGGCAGCAGGCTCAGCAAAAGCAGCCTGTTAGCATCCACTCCACGTGCCAGTAATGAGCGCTATGTGCTACTAGCTAATGGAGGGGTGTGCTGTTCTGTGCTGTGCTGCGCTACGCACCCATGAATGTTTAACAGCTAACAGCTTACACACGCGTGAAGGACACCATGAACACCACCGATGCGGCTTCTTTGACACACACGGCATCCCGGTACAGCACAGCCCTCTGGGCTTGGCCCCTACGGGCACTGCCCACCACCACCATGTGTGCTGTAGGGATGTGTGTGCCCGACTCTGTGAGAAGAAACCCAACGCGGGCGGCAGCATGGCTAATTTGATTGGCCCGAGATGGCCAATGCAGCGGAGTGGGGATGAGCCTCGCTGCCAAGCCGAAGAAGAAAGCCATGAAGTCACGGCCCGGCTTTCTAAAGAGACTACGGCGGGGCACAGGGCAGATATTAAAACCGTTGCTCTGGCGCGTGGCCTGGCCTCGATGAGGAATATGCAAGAGGAGAGGGGAGAGAGAGGGGGAATTCACATATTCTTTTGGGAATATGTCACTGGGCCTTTAAACAAAACTATAATGTGTCACACTGCGCTGGTGTGATGGGAGACGACCACCCCGCAGTCAACAGGCTGGCCACCCCTGCTGGATAGATCAGTGGTGCAATCAGCGCCTGGCCCGAAGCTCCGGGCCCGCTTGTTTACGGATCACCATGAAAACATCCAAAATATCATTCCACAATCCACTACAGTTCGTACAAACCTCAGCTGCTAACTGGGGGGAAGATGACTTCAGAGTGCTATTGCACTTCTGATGTACCACCAAAGCAAAACTGAACTGCAGTCAACAAAATTGTCGGTACATATGCTCCACACACACAGAGACAAAGGCACACACACACACACAGACACACACACACACAAATATCTTTCACTCTCTGAGGAGTTCAAACGGAGGATGTGCACTAACAATGTTCTAACACCCTTTGTCCTTTGCACTAACTGAAGCTCTTAACCAGCTGTGGTTTGCTCCTCCCCGGCAGTGTGTGTGTGTGTGTGTGTGTGTGTGTGTGTGTGTGTGTGTGTGCGTGTGTGCGTGTGTGTATGTGGTGATTAAAAAGACAGTGCTTACCTCGGGTTTCAGTGTCACCACGATCTTTATTTGCTCCGCATTGCTTTGTGCGCCGCCAAAACAGAGGCCCTGCGGGGCGGAGAGAAACACTCAATTATTCATCGCTCTCTCCATAAAACATGAACATCAAAATGTGTCTCGTCCAGGGCCGCCGACGCCCACCTCCAAAAATGGGTCTGGCGGCTCCCTGCTCCCTTTCGCATGGCTGCCCCGCTAACACCCGGCCCTCAGTCCCAGTCAAGGGGCAGGACTCCTCAGGGGCAGTCATTAGCCGCTAGCCGCTAGCCCTCCTCCATAGGAACTCATTACAGAACAGAACAGCAGTCATCTATCTCTAAAGCACAAACTGCATTTGTCTTGTTAGCTCGCTCACAGTAAATAGCTGCCATAGGCTACCACTTGTTAGCGGTTGGTGTCAAATTGGATGGAAATGGTAAGTGTGTTTACTAGATGGCTTGTTCTGCAGGCATGAATTACAGGGAGGAGACTATGCTTAGATCTAATGGCTGTTTGGACTGTATACAGTGGTGAGTTGTTTTCTCACATTACCCCAAAAGGTCTGTGATTCAAAGAAACTCCACAAGCCTCTTTGAGCTGTTTCGTTTATCAGCTAGAATAGCACTTGAGGACCACACACACCTCTGCCTACTGTAGGTCAAATGTCACCGACCATCTTACAATATTAGAAAGAGGGAGGCTAAATTTGCTAAACCACACGAGTGTGAACTTCAGCCACTTCAAAGTTGAGTGTCACAAATACCAAAATGGCAGACAGTAGTGTTTTGGTGAACACATACAGACGGACGGACAGACAGACAGGCAGACAGACAGACAAACATTGCTCATGTCCCATAAACTTGACCTCCTTAGCAAAGGTAAGCAGCAGTCCTGTGGTGGAAGCCCACAGTCGGCTAATGGGGAGGGCAGCATCAACCTCCATCAGTTAGCCTCCAGTAGAGAACCAAGTCCATCCATCCATATGTATCATGTCATTAAGACAGACAGGCCAAAGGCATACTGCTGGGGGTCTGGAGTGCTTTGTCTTCCATGTCAGAGGTTTGGCTCTTTTCTGTATACCTAATGATGTACCTGGGACGTCATAGCATTCAATGAGATAAAAATGAACACTTGCATACACTGGAACACACCCACGCACCCACCCACAGACACACACACACACACACACACACACACACACACACACACCGGTGCACACAGCTCAGAGTGCTGACTTGATGAGGCTTGGGCCAGCATACTGAGAAGACGACACATGTCCACAGCAGAGGGCCACAGTGGAGCCTTTGTGTGGCTGTGAACAGAGCTCTGTTTGGTCTCCAGTCACATTGAGTTACATGGGAAACCTACTAAATGCTTTTGATTTACCACAGCGCCGCTCTTAAAGGCAACATCTTTTAACACAGCAAAGCCAACGCATTAGGCCAAGCTTGATAATCAGAGCCATGTGTGTCAATCACACACACACACACACACACACACACATTGATCTGTGTGTGTGTGAGTGTGTGCTGATTGACACACACAGATCAAGCACTGGCAAACAAAACGAGGTAAGCAATCACATCTAAAGGAAAGCACATACACACACACACACACACACACACACACACACACACCCATGTGTGCCAATCAACATACATTGACTAGTACTGTACATCAAGCACGGGCAAACCATGCAGCAATGTGGCAATCATACCAAGACGAGGTAAGCAGGCAGACCCATCTACAGGGGCCCACACTAGACTCCACTAAAGAGGGTACACACTCATATCTTCCATCACAGCCCACACTGTGGCTCTGAGAGCGCCAACCACTGTCTGCAGTATTTCACAAAGACCCGCAGACCTCAGTAAACCGAAGGAGCGTACTTTTTTCCTACCGATGAAAACGACACGCCATGAGATGTGAATGGCCATAATCACGCATAAGCGCTTAATGCACTGTGCTGCTGCTGCTGCTGGAGTACTGGGGTGCTGCTGTTGAGGCCTGCTGCTGTTGGCCTCTGGCTGGACCCAGAGTGAGGCTGTGGCAGGGGGCAGGGGGCTGAGCAGGCAGGTTACTGCTGTTGCTGCTGCTGCTGCTGCTGTGGGAGGTGTTGGCTCGCAGAGCGGAGAAAAGCAGCGGTGTGTGTGTGTGTGTGTGTGTGTGTGTGTGCATGTGTGTGTGATCGCGACGGACATTCCTGCCCCTCCTGCCGACGTTACTCGACCCATTGTTCTGCGTTGGTTTAGCAACGGTGACATCACTAACTGGACAGGATCCACTCCTGGCCTTGTGCGTGCACCACCCCCCCCCCTCCTGCTTTGCTGTCACTGTCATGTCAGGCCCACGGAGAATGCCATCACAAAGGACCCCATTGAAAGGAGCGGCCAGGCAGACCTCTGCTAGCATGCTAATTCGCTAAGTTAGCAGCAGTCAGTGCATGAGCTGGAGAGGAAGCAGCAAAAAAAAGCCCTTTTTTTCTCGTCCACATTCCACGGCTGGAGGAGGAGAAACTAGGCTTCGTGGACGGTCCAGAACGAGGAGGGCTGCTTACTAAGCGCTCCAGATTGCCATGGTACCACCCAGCCCGAGTGCGGTCAGTCGCTGAAGGTAGAGGCCCGGGGCCAGACAGCAGCAGCAGCAGCATCTGAGCTTGCGCAAATAGAGGGAGACAGAGAGAGAGAGACACAGAGAGAGAGAGAGAGAGAGAGAGAGAGAGAGAGAGAAAGAGTGCTTTTAATTGATGGCTTTTGGTAGAGAGGGGGGAGCTTTTATTTTTGGGAGCGGAGGCCGAAGACGCTGAGAGGAAGGACGCAGAAATACCCTGGCCTTCCTCGGGGCCTCCTGCGCAGGCTGCAAAACATGCAATTTGCTGTGCCCTCCAGCTGAGCAGCATGGCAATTTAGCCTAGCCACATGTCCCAGTCCAGCTCCAGTCGGAGAGAGAGGCCTGCCTGTGTCCCCACGCTCAGCCATGGCAGGCAGGCAGATGTCCCAGCAGGCAGTGCTCCGACAGAGAGACTGGGGGCGGGG
>JASCQY010016124.1:0-10242 GCA_030264315.1 Sardinella tawilis
TAGAAAGTTAAATGAGAAATCTTACTTTTTTCTTATCAAAATTACAATGTCCAAAAGGCACCTTATAATGATAATGATCCGGCAGCTCTAGCCTTACTAGAGGTTACTACCACCTGTAGCTTACAGTGCTTTTCACCCCATAGATACAGCTATGACCCAGTCAAGGATTTCATTCAGTACAGAGGTCAGTTATGTTCAGTCTCCCATCATCTCAAGCACTCTTTCTTGGCAGTATTTCCAGCCAGTTTCCTAAGCCTTTCCAGATAGCCAGCAGCATGTGTACTGGGTTGTTCTGTTAAATGACACCATGCTGTGGATTCATGGCAGCCTAGCTTGATGGTGTTTTTTCCCCTCAACAGAACTTTAGCCTACACTATCCATAACCCTAAAACTAACCCTAGATTAGTCTTTTCCTCTCAACTGTGCCTTCCAGGGAGTGCTGCCAAGAAGGCACCGTTGAGGGCGAAAAAGACCAATTGGTGGCAGCCTATGCCTGCCTGTGCCCATGGACGTTTTAAATTTCTTAGTGTAATCAATTAACTACTCTGATATATGGATTTTGTATTGTTAAATTAAGTTCTGGTACTTCTTGTGATCTTATTTTCAATGATCTTTTTATCCATGTACTGTATGACTGACAGAGCATTAAGCTGCAACTTGCATGAACACATTGACATACAGGAGTCACATAGAGCAGCACAGACCTGTTCATTCCTGGCAGGTTTCCCCAGAAGCAGCGAGCTCTATTGGCTGGACTGACTTTGACAGCATCAATCAGCACTGGATTACACTGCACAGAACAAACATAAGGATTCATTTAGCATGAAGAGAAGACAGGTGAGGCATTTATACAACTAATATTCACTAATTTAATAGTTAATATTAATACATTTCATCTGAGGAAGCACACATCTAACCAAACAAGAAAAGAGTCCTACCTCCAGAAAACGACAGATGTCAGCCTTGTCTCGGTGAGCCATGAACGACACATTCTCAAACAGCCAAAAGAACGGTCTGGGGTCATCTTCTTTGGGCCTCAGGACATTGAGCACTCGGTAGAACTCAAAGAAGAGTCTGCCTGTGCCCTCTGCAGCAGATTAGTCAGTTAGGAGGACAAGCTTCACATCACAACCACTAACACATCAGCAATGACATTCATATTAATAAAGACGAGAGGGCTGGACATCATGGGTGCAAATGTGCGCAATACTGTCCTCTGGTGAACTTTATGTGCCATTACATCACACCACATTTTGGGTACTTGGACTTGGCAAACATCACATATAACTGATGACAATGTCTCAAAAATTCATGGATTATTTTTTTTGTGTAATAATAATAATGATATGATTTCAAAATGTCCAAACATACAAAAGGGGCGAAGATTGTGTGAGCCTACCAAATAATCCTTTCCGTGCAGGATTGACAATGGACAAGTCATTGCATGGACTTCCACCGATGAGGAGATCAAATGGCCCCCACTCTTTAACCTAAGTCAGCAACAACATATCGAAAAATGACTCAACTCTAATCAATCACTACTGACGAACAAATATTGCAATTCTAGACAGATACAGGTAGTGGGGTGATAAAAATTTGGCTGAGGCAAGGCAGATTTTTTTGTTATTTCATTATTATACATAAAGAAAATTTAATGTCCTTTCTTATTATTATCATTATTACAGTATGATGGTTATTAATTACATTCTTTAGTGTCAGATATAAATATTCATTCATAATGATTCTTATTAGGTACATTCAGGTGCAGTCATTGGTAGATGTCGCATATGCCAGTGGACCAATGCCAGTCAACAAGGCCAATATTGAATAATCAGCGAGTGAGTTAACAAAAAGCTCCCGTCTTCACACTTATACTCCATGACAAAACTGACTATGCTACTTTGTGTTTAAAATGCAAATAATCCATTTCAACATAAATCAGAGGACAATGGATAAATAAATATCTAGACATACATGTTCTTTTGTGATGGTCCTCACATCATCCCTGTACACAATTTTGCCATCATGGTTCACCATGGAAACAGCAATGGACTCCTCGTCAATTTCAGAGGCCACGTATATCTCCACTTGAAATCCCAGCTCTTTCAGAACCAGAAATCCTGTAAGCAAGTAAGTTATTTTTTATAGCACATTTAAAAGACAATCAAGAGTGCTTCACAGTAAAGACAAGAAAATGAAAAGGTTAATCAGTCAGTGCCACCATACACATACACAGACGAGACAAAAAAGTACATCAGCACCAGTACCATTATACTGTACATAGAAAAGAAAGTATAAAACATCACAAAACAACATCCAATGTCCTACAGTACCATGTCAAAGGCTATCGAAACGCAAGTACAAAGACATATGTTTAGAGTGAAGATTCGAATGCAGTTTAAGATGTTTTTCAGCACACGCGTAAGAAAATGTATGCCAATTGAGGGATTCCAGATGCTTTGCACAAAGTTAAAATGATGTGAAAGCATTTGGTGAACCAGGTTACCAACCTGTAGCTATGCCGTCAAACAGGGACAGAACTCTGATGGGCCTTCTCTGGCTGGCAGGGACAGATGGATAGACCCGGTGAGGCTCCTGAGGAGTCACCAAGAAAAGACAATCATTTCGACAAACAAATATAAGGTCCTGTGTGTAGATTTTACATCTATTTGCTTGATGTACTGCTGTGCATCACTGTGTGATCATCCCGTTGCTTTAATGATAATTACCCATCTTAGGCCTATGCTCATAACAACAACCCCACTCCCCACACTAACACACACACACACACACAAACACACACACACACTTACGAAGGCCAAGCCGCTGTCATTGGCAAAAAACTCTTGTACGCGGATGCTCCAGTCCTCTCGAGGTTTGAGGGCCCCCGAAGCACTACTGGGCTCACAAAGGTAACAGATCCAGGGGTCCACATCCTTAAGCCGCTCAAACGTGCCCGCGCCCACCAGGATATTCAGGCAGTCCACACAGTAGGATCTTGGGTCAGGAGGGAAGGACAGGACAGGGTTTATATTAGTCTTGTACAGGTGCGAGGGTGTAAGCCAGGCTACTGTCACCTACTGTTTCCTCTCAATATCCCATTTCCCTACGGCAAAGTCAGGTTTTGTCTGGGCTATCAGTGAGCAGAGGGCTCTGGCATGCCCAATAATTTTAAAGTTCACAGAAAGTATCTGCCCATTAGGAAAGAAAACATACGCAAACTGAGGGATTTCAGATGCTTTGCGCAAAGTGAAACAATGTCGAAGCATTTGGTACACTAGGCTAGGAGGGCATGTGTTTCATGACCAACTAAGGCTGTTGCAGAAACAGGGAGATGGAGACTTGCTGTCTCAACATCTTCACTGTCTAATAAATCACTTGTCGTAGCAGGCATTACAGAAATGGCTAAAACTTATCTGACAACCTAGCTAGATTGCTAAACAGAGAAAAAGAGTAACGACGGTGGCTTGAAATTAGGCTATTTCTAATTGGGTTTCCCTCTCAGAGAAAACTACACCAGCAAATGATCATTTGGCAGCCAAAGACACAAAGACAGTTAGAGGTTACTGGCTACAGTGCCTTAACCACAAGCGGGTTAGCTTAGCGCCCACAGGGACTCGGGTTCAAGTCCGACCTGCAGCCCCTTCTGCATCCCACCCTATCTCTGTGTCCGACTTGCTCACTGGACATCTTCACTATCCTATCCAAATCAATACAAAATGCAAACACATACACTATTAAGGCAGCATTACAGAAGCGCAGAACAGAGGCGCCTGACATACCGGCAGCAGTTGTTTTTCCCACACAGGATGACCTCTAACCCAGCACAGCACACCGTGCAGTAGGACTGGTAGCCATCCTCATCATAGCGGTAAAGTGTCTCAGTGAAATTATCCTGGGGAAAAACAAAAACCACATGTTCACATAAACATTTTTAATCCAATAACATTGGATAAAGTCACATTCATCATTCATAAAGCCGCATTCATCATATAGTGGGTTGGCATCAACCGTGTTCTCAATGCTTAAAGGTGTACTATGAGATCCTGCATGATTTCACTTCTGTTGACGTTCCGAATGAACGCCAAAATACCAAACAAAACGCTACACTCAAATGCACGCTACTGAGTTAACTTTGCTCACTGCCACCTCAACCATAAGTGCATGCTCACTAGCCCCCACCTCCTCCCCTGTCCATCTTGTTGGTGTTTGGTTGAAACACGGTTTGTTATGTTTTCATGTACAGCCTGTGCCCCTAGTGTTTGTTTGAGCTTTACAGCCCATGTGTTGTTTCCCCGAGACCGGACTTTTTCTCAATGTATTCAGGGGGCAGGCGGTAAGCTAATCAAGGGGAGATGCCTACGATTTGAGACAAAAATGAAAAAGCACTAAAAACCATTTTTGATCTTATAGCTCACCTTCAAGATCTTGTGTAGGGACTCTAATAATGCTATAACCGAACCGTCAGGAGCCTGACAGACTCACCTTGCACTTTGAACATAGGCTGCCCTCGAATAATGGATGGAAGATGTTTATTTGTGCTGTTCCACAGGACAAGCAGAAACCTTTGCGTTAAGAACAGGAAGAAAGATAAAAAAATATGAATTGGGATCAATTTTGAATAAAATAAATTGTTGAAGCAGCATTTTAGAATGCGATGATGCACAATAGAATGCAAGGAGCATAATGCTCATTTTCTTGCCATAATGAGACACAGAGTCTATTGACTAAATTCTCTTAATGACTTTTAATTAACATTTTAATATCTTACCTTCAACATTCTTTCCCTTGATCAAAACCTCCTCCACCATTTGTTCTGAAAAGAGAAGAGAAGATGGGCAATGTAGAATACAGGATGTCTAGAACAGAGTGGGAAATATTTATGAAAGACAAATACATGCATGAGCTTGTGTAAAACACATCACTAGAAGAGTGACTCCTTCAGAAGAAGTTGGTGGGTCTCCCACCTCTGGTGTAGTCCGGCTCATTCTCTGGTTCAGGCTGACTTTCTAAAGATCGTTTCTGTGCCTTGTCCTTCTTTGGGCCGGTTTTGTATTTCCTGGGACGACCCAGAACATTAGTGCGAGGAGACTTTGTTCCATTCCCATCAGCAGGCTTCGGCTTCATGGGTACAGTGCCGTTCGCCAACTTTAAGGAGTTCATCTTTTTAAGACACACAGAAACTTGTTTCAAGCTGGACAGGGTTGCCTCATCCAGTTTCTTTTTCACTGGGGTCGTCAAGTGGTTCAGATGGTTTGGCAAGCCAGTCCCGTTCAGCAATTTGTCTGAAATATAATTCATATTTAGTTAAAAAACATAATGCACTGTAAAAACATGTAAGTAAATATGGTAAATGTATGTGTGAATCACTAGCTCACCTTGGGAGCCGTTTGTCTGTGCTCCAGGCTTGAGACCATCGGGTCCAGAGGGGAGGAAGCCATTAAAAGCCCAATCCAACATTTGTCTCAAGAGCTCCTCTTGATTATCCGTTTTCAGGGAGAAGACCTTCCCACAGCGGTCTGCTGCCATCTGCAAATACAGGGACAGATATTGAGGCAATGTGAAAAATGATATTATTTATACACCTGGGTCAAAGGCACTGATAAACTTACATTGATATATATTCATTTAGCAGAAAGCTTTTATCCAAAGTGACTTATATTTGTCAATTACTTCAGGGCCTGTCTCCCCTTGAGCAACTTGGGGTTTAAGGGTTTATCTGGAGTGAATCAACCCGTAACCCTGTTGTCTGAGGCTGTCGATTGCTGTCGATAGGTATCAGAACAGCAGCAGTACGTACAACGTAGACCAAATTCACGAACTGGCTGCTAACGCAAACAGATCGGGGCATGTCAAAACAAAACTGACATGCTCTCTTCAGCGTTGGTTGCCGTTTCACATTCGGTCTACCGTGCATGAAAGTCTGTCGTTCCCATACCTATTGATATCATAACGTGAAACAACAGGGCTACATGTTCATTAACTCCAGATAATTCCTTTAAGGGCTTTGGCAACTACAGTCCAAAACCACAATTTCCAGGCTACTAGCATGCTGGCCAGGTCCCTTTTTATTCGCTACACTGACCACTGCCCACTTACCTGCAGGGCCTGGAATATGGCAGCCTTATATGGGGCAAGAGTTGCCAGAGATTTGTGGCAGAAGCTCTCAGGGAAGGCAGAGAAAGGGTGTAGTCCACCAACATGAATCTATAGTGATAAGATGAAATACATTATGTTTACATTTACAGTATAGGCACTTTATAGGCAGACTATTTTACTCAAAGCTATGTACTGCTATGAGCAAAAAAACACACAAAAAAAATGCATTCCACTCACCCTTGAAAGCAAACCATCGCCAAACCACTTGACTTTGCGGATGCCAGGCTTGGTAATCTTGGTCCTCCATGGCAAAACCTCCCCAGGCCATCTGGAGTAGCCGGTTACGTTCCCCCAGACCATCTCACCAGCATCAAAGCCTCTACTGTCCTGCATTGGAACACAGTGCAGTTAAATCACTTTTCCACAGCATTCAACAGCAATGGTTTTTATCTAGAACTTACATCAGAGGTTTCAGGAGTCCACTGCTCCACCACAATTATTAAGTCTTTTAGTTGTTTGTCAACAATGACGGGGCAAATAATATGTGCTTAGAATGACATGTCTATAGGCAATCATCTAAACAATTGACAATATGATTCTTTTGAAATGAAACAAGTTGCATCTAAGTCAGTTAATAAATGATTCCAAAATGTCATTTCTTACATTGTATGGGTATCCTTGTTTTTGTCTGTCTGGAGTTGTAGATGAGCTCTGTGGGAATTACAAAATGAATTCCAAATGTGAAAATGAGTATATAGACTCAGTCAGTAGAAGTTAGAATATAGAATCAATAAAATAGATGGAGACACAATTAAAACCTTGCCTGATTAAATGACGTCTCTGTCCAAATGATAGCCTCACCATCATCTTCCTCCTCCTCCTCATCATCAATAACTATGGACTCTGACTTATTTGACTTTGTTTCTGAACACAAAATAATAAAAGAATATAGAGGGATAAAAAATAAACAAATAATAATTAAATAAAGCAAATATAAATACATGCAAACAAATAAAACAAATACTACATGCTAGATCTCTATATTACATCACTGCAGCAGACCCACACCAGGTTTGAATGTCTTGTGCTGAATAGTACTCTTACCTTTAACCAGCACAACATCTTCTGTAGCCTCCTCCTCCGTGTCCATCTCACTCAGTTCTACCACATCTAGAAATTACAGAATGCCAATGAAACAATAACTCCTATTGTAATTAACTTCCCTTTGTAACAGAATGCATTCAGGCACCGTTAACAACTCTATGAACAGCCATCTCGTGATTACAGGTTAGCAAAACTCTGCATACAGTATGTATGTATACTGTCTGTGTTACATTTGTTTGTGTTTGTGCTAATGTTTGAGTCTCTCTGAGGTTCCTCACGCCACCTTTCAAGTGCTTCTTGAGAAACTGTGTCTGGCAGTGTATGTTGATGCTACGCGGTACACAAATACACAATGGAGAACTGTGAAAGGTAAACATCTCTGTTAATATGACTGCCTGTCTGCGTATTGGCAGGGTTGTACGACCATAAACTAACCTTTGGCATCACTGACAACATGCATCAGCTTTTTTTCTGGCCCAGTTTCCCCAGCTGACCTGACAATGAGGATGCTGATCCTCTTGGAGTCCTCTGTGTGGCAGCAACATCTGAACTGACACTCGCATCAATAACTTTAGCATCAGCCTCCTTGGGACCCTCTTTGACCGGTTCCACTGGTACATCCTTCTGGGTACCACCGACCCGCTGAAATACCTGCAATATATTCAGGTCAGATTTTTGTCTTTATATAGATGCTTTCATAAAAGTCAGAACTTCAGTACACCTAGACCACACACACACACACACACACACACACACACACACACACACACACACACACACACACACACACAGGTTGTGTGATGTGTTCAAAGCATTCATCACACTTACCTGAGCAAAGACCTTGTTCTCTTTCAGTACTCTGGGGAAAGACATGAAGCTGAGGATGAGTTTACGGAACATGGAAGACTTTCCCATGATCCTCAGCACGCCTTTCCAATGCTGGTCCACCTCTGGCTGGCTGTCCAGGTCTTCGGACAACTGATACTCCAGGAAGTCGTCCGTAAGCTGGGCCACCTCCTCGGGGCTCTGGCAAATACCCATCTGAGTGGCGATGTCCGTCACCACCCTGCTCGTCACCTCTAGCCTCCCCTTCGGTTTCAAGATGGCCGCCATGTTTACTAAGGCTACAGTGGTGAGAGGCAGGCTCTTGACGACACTGGATGTGACCGCTGCATAGAAGGAGACTGTGCTCTTGTGGAAATCTTCCAGTGAATCAGTGAGCTCTGCCTTGTGCAAGGACAAGAAATCCTCCACCTCAGGGCCAACTTTCACCTTGCCCATGGGAAGGTGCTCAGCCGTGTCATTCAGAAGCGCTTCGTCGTACTTCCTGAGGTAACGCGCGATAGCCGTCAGCTGGAGGAAACTAGAAGTGTAGTCCTGAAGCAGGCTACATGAATCGCTGAGGAGCTGGCTAAAATTGCCACCCTCCTCTAGCTGCTCCTGAAACTTAGCCAGAGGCTGTAAGGCAAAGCTGAGGAACATGAATAGCAGTCTCAGCTTATGGTCCATAAATACAGAATGGACCTCAGCTGCCCCTTCCTCCCCTGCCACCTGAGAGCTCAAGTATTTGGTGAGCATGGACCAGCGACTGGAGATTTTAGACAGGGTCCTGACGAAAAGCAAGCACTGTGAAGTTATGGGACGACTGGTGTCAAGCTTTGCCAAGTCACCAAAGAGTTGCTTTAGGCTGTCATTGGTGACGGCAGAAGCATCGTGCAAAGACAACTTCCTGATAAGTTCTGTGATCTGGTCATAGAGTCCCGTTGCCGTGAGGCCCTCATGACAAGCCTGTCCTGTTAAACTCACAAGGCCACAAAACGACACCACTGAGGAATTCATGGCTTTTAGGCCCGAAGTGAACACACCACTCTGTTCGGGATCCACCAGATTACAATAAAATGCAGTAAGGTTTCCAACAGGGATATCAAATTTTTTTAGCGTCTCGATCAGACTTGTGAACTCAATAGTCTCAGTGTCCTCCATGGGCTGGATAACATCCAGCAGACGTAAACAATAGTCTCCAGCCGTCTGGTCAAAGAACCCGATCAAGATCACACTCCCCATTTCCCTATCTCCTAGTTCCACCCCCACATACAGATATAAACAGTACGGGCTGTGGGAACACAAAGCTGTGATATCTCCTGGGTATCCATGCCCAAGGATGGCCCTGGCTCCTCTGTAGGATGCTGGTGAGCTGGAGCCAACTGATAATTCAGGCCTGTGCTTGTGAATGAATCTCAATGTGGCTACGCTGCACGAGAAGGAATCCACTGAGTCCGTCTCTGCCATGTCAGGACTGGTAATGGGAGTCGGTGCAGAGTTGCAATCGCCAGAGTTATCTGATTTGCCCTCGTCTTCAACTGTGATTTTGAGAAAAGACGAAATAACAAATTCAGTGAGTTACATTTGCTAAAGTCATAATGATTTTAGTTAAGTTAAACATTAAATAAGATAACTCATAATGTATGACATATCACAGTGACACTCATATAAGAGATTTCAACTGTTTCAATAAAAAATCATTTTTCTAACGCTTACAAAATTTCAGCTGAGTGATTGCTTTTGGTCGCTGCATAGGTGAAGTCATCAATCCCTCCTCATCACAGGTTTCCAATGTACTGCATTTCTGTCCTTCAAGATTACGGTTGAAATAGTCTTTGAACCAAAGTAGTAGACCGAAGGCCTCGTCAGAATTTCCTTTAATTAAACTCTCCACAGGGATTGTCTGCCGAAAAGAAAGAACATTAAATACACTGAGTCAAACTAACAAGCAAATTAAATGTTGAAACACTCTTTTCCCTAACACTACAATACACTATTACCAGTAGTCACAATGAAACTCAAGTCCATGCGGCAAAAAACAGCAATTATAGCCGTGTCAACAGTAGAGTAAGCATTCCAGGCCTGTTTCATAATATTGTCAATGTGATAAACCACTAGCTCTGCAACTTCTGCTATCCTACTAGCCTGGGCTCGCCCATACTTCCTATGACGCTGCACAAAATTTTGCGTTCAAGTCAGTCTGGCCAAGCAGCCTAT